>PVKH010036654.1:0-11561 GCA_004027955.1 Chaetophractus vellerosus | reverse complement strand
TTTTTTTTTTTAATTTATTTTTTATATATCTATGTACATTTTTAGGATTCATTGATTACACACATGTTACACAGAGATTCCAGGAGTACCCATAACCATTAAATTTTGAGACAAGGGCAGGATGCTGGAGACTGTGAGATGCAGTTTGAAGAAACTTTAAAACCGGAATAAACATGCCTCTTCGGATTGATGAAATATCTGTAGCCAACAACCAATGACTCCTCACCACGTGCCAAGGCACCGTGCAAAAGTGCTTTTACCTGGTTTATCTCATTTAATACCCTCAGCGGTAATACCTGTTTTTATTACTTTCATTTTACAACTGTGGAAAACAGATTCAGAGAGGCTAAGTAACTGGCCAGAGATTTCACAGCTCTCCGGTTGTGGAGGAAGGAAGCGACCCTCAGGGCTCTACCTTCTTGCTAGAGGAAGTTGCACCTTGTACACATGTAACCAAGCCCCCGGTTACCTGGGAAAACAGGTTGACTTCATTCATTCAGGGTACAAGTTTCTAGAAAGTGCATAACACGCAATGCTTGCCTCTTTGAAATTCATGAAGGCTAAGTTATTTTAAAAAGGAATGTGATGGAAAGGATGCTTTGGATAGTGTGGCATCCACCTGCCATCCTGGCGTGGGGGAAAGATAATTATCTTGGACTGGAGTTTGAACCCGGTTCTTCCACTCACCAGCTGCGGGAATTGGGGAAGTTCGCCTTTCTGAGGTTTAGCTTCCCTCACCAGGTGCCTCTTGATGCTGGGTTCCTGTGAAGCCTGACAGGTATAACATATGTAAAGCAACCAGCTGGTAGTCTGGCCTTTCCTATTTATTTGTGTTTTGTGAGTGGGAGTTTGGTTACGGAGCTTACTTAAAGTGGCTGCCAGAGTCTCTGATTCCTTTCCTTGCCTAAACTGGAGCTTAATATTAATTTCGAATTGGAAAGAAGCTGAGAGCCTCGTGAATTGGCCATTTCCACAGCTTCATTGGTAAACCCCTGGAGGGTGAGGCTTTAAACCCACAATCTAATAGGTTTGTAACTTTCTGCTTGGGGGCTGGTATGGGGGGGTTGCTCTATTTTTATCTCATCTTTGCCTCTGTTTGGATTGCTGTCCTGTAAAGCAATCCAGAGTATATTTAGTATAGAGATAACCAATTGTATAGTGTATATTGGAATTGAGGACTTTGGCTCCCTCAAGAATATTATAATCTTATTGCTTGAGGCCCCATTGCTTTTGGATAAATACAAAATGTGTTTTCTCTTCCCCGATTCCAGTGGGCAGTTTTTCAAATGGGCTGTAACAGACGCTTTCTCTGTTTGCATTGGGAGTCATCTCAGAAAGCCTAATAAAAATGTGAACTGCAAACAACTGGGTGAAAGCCGAGGAATGAAAAGAAGTGGTTTGATGAGGGTTTTGCAGAACAATGGTACAAGCTTTTGCTTGCAGAAAGAAGAGATGGCGTTTTCCTCCAGGGGGAGCTCACTTCTGCCCACCCCAGCCAATCCTTCCGGAAGGTTCAGATGAACGGTCTTTCATCCCTCGTGCAAAACTGTCCTTCACATACGAAGGCAGAGAGTCCTTCCGTCTTGGCCTCACTTAGATTGGGGTGCATTTCTAGTAAATTCTTTATTCGTGACTAGGCGTGATTTAAAGCTGTTTGAAGTCATCATAAACAAAATCCAAGCAAATAAACATAGCCTAAGAGAGGATATCTCCCAGAGTCTAGGCAGTATTATTTTTCATTTTACCAATTTCTGGAAAGAAAAAAAAAATCTATATTTGTTAACTAGCCATTTTGCCAGAGGTCAGGAGGAAGTCTTTCCTTCCTAGTATTTCTCTTGTCTTAATTGGCTTGAGTAAATATTGTCAATGGAAATAATTAACTTTGGCCAGTGGTTGAGACGGTGCATCGGTGCTATTTTTTGTTGGTATTTGGCATCATGGTCTTTTGGTTTGGAAAGCTGTTTCTTTTCCCTGATTCCCGTGACTTCTGACTCCTTTGTGCCTAAGCCGGCTGCTATTGCTTTGGAAAGCTGATTGCTAGTTTCTTCCCAAATCTGTTTCATGGTGTCATGTAGGTAGCTGGAAATGGACCACAGAGGAAATATTTACACCACAGAGACTGACAAACCCTACAATTGGAATCCCCTCTCCCCTCTCCCAGAGGGTCGATTGTTAAATGCCTTGTGGCTGTCAGCCTCAAAGCCCGGAGGACAAGTGCTGGCCATTAACTCTAGTCAGGAAACTCATCTGTGCTTCAGCTACTGCCCAGCCACTCAGCTGGAGTGCGTGCCTGTGCCTGTGTGTCGGGAGCGTGCACATGCACATCCCTGTGTGCACGTGTGTATGTGTGTGGGCAGGCATGCGTGTGCACGTATGTGCGTGTGTGCGTTCGTGCATGTGCGCGCGTGCGTGGGTGTGCGTGCATGCGAGCACGTGGGTGGGTGTGCGTGCATTTGTGCATGTGTGTGCACGTGTACACGCGTGTGAGTTCGTGCATGTGTGCTTGTGTGCATAGGCATGCGTGTGTACATGTGTGCATGTGTGCACTGTGCGCGTGTGTGCATGTGTGCACGTGTGTGCATGTGTGTGGGCGTGCGTGCGTTTGTACGTGTGTGCATGTGTGCGTGTGCGTGTGTGTTTGTGCATGTGTGTGCGTGTGTGCACGGGTGAGCCCTGGAGGAAGCCTGTGAGGAGCATGGAGCTACTCTAAGCTCCTATAAGCAAGTGCAGGAGCAGCCCCCGTCCTCCTGCCGTGCTTGTCTCTTTGCCCCTCGTGCATCTTTCCCTCCAACCTCAGCCGGCAGCCTGGGGCTGGGCATTCCCCAGCCTGGGCAAAGCACTGCGCAGAGCTGGACACGGCAGGCCAAGACCGAGGAATGGCTTTCACTGGAAGAGGGTGAGGGGCAACTCAACCACATCCCTTCCTTCCTCCTGTCAAATGCTCCTCCCGTAAATTACAACGAACATGGGGGGAGCTTTAGAGGACAAGATGGCCCGCCGAGGAATCAGGAGGGGAATGAGGACGGGACCTAGAGCTAATGCCTCCTGGTTGCCTGGCAGTGGTGGGGAGCTTATGGGCTGGCGGAGTGTGTCAGAGCTTTGGGGCTTCTCTGTACTCTTCTGGCCAGGCTTCCTCCTTCTTACCAGTGAGGACACAGACTGACCTCAGGAACCTGAGCCTTTGTCCAGTTTGTGGATTTTTGCCTGGTCTCTGCAGTTACCACTTAGGCTTTTAGGGGTGGAGATCTGAGTTTCCACCTAGAGTTAGAGGTGTGCGCTGGAGCCTCAGCAGCCTCACTGTGCCCTGAGTCTGGGCTGCTCAGCCTTTATATGCACTTAATGTTTGCCTGCTTTACACATAATAGCTGCTATAAACCTCACAAGGATCCATTGAGGTGGATCATCTCATTATTCTGATTTCATTATCGGGAAAACTGAGCTCCCAAGAGGTAAAGTGGCTTGCCCAAGTTTCGCAGTCAACAAATACCAGAATTGTAACCCATAGTTATGGGTTCTAAGCCATTCCTCTGCTGCTTTCTAGTGTCAAGAATAACCTTCAGGGAGCAGATATAGCTCAAGTGGTTGAGCGCCTGCTTTCCAAGTATGAGGTCCTGGGTTCAATCCTTGGTACCTCCTAAAAACAAAACCAACTCTGGAGGGTTGGTGTAGCTCAGTGGTTGAGTGCTGGCTTCTCTCATATCCCACATATGAGGTCCCAGGTTCAATCCCCAGCCCCAGTACCTTAAAAACAAAAAACATAATCTTCAATTTATTTGGTAGTTTCTGTCATCTCTAATGTGAATCTTCAACCAATTTTCTATCTCCATTGTAACACACAAATCTCACCTTCCCAGGCTAAGGCGAGAGTTTTGGTATGAAATAGGTGTTTGGAGGGGTTCAGTGGACAAAAACAACATGGGGAGACCCCAAGGCACGCTTCAGCATGGGGCCTTTAACCCTAGTTCCACTCCAGGCCCCTGACCTTGCTAGACCCAGGGCGCTGGCTTTGTGCAGACTCAACAGGATAAAGCTGGAGGGTGGGTGTCGACCCCCTGACCCAGCCCCTCATTTTACCAAAAGCGGGTGGCGAATGCCTGTTATGGATTGAGCTCTGTTCCCCAAAAAGCCATGTTCAAGCCCCACCCCCTGGTCCTGTGACTGTCACCTTATTTGGGAAATGGGATCTTTGAAGATGCTATTAGTTAAGATGAGGCCAAACTGGATTAGGTAGACCCAAATCCAATACGACTGGTGTCCTAATGAGCAAAGGAAATGTGAACAATCAGTGAGACCGGAGAGAGGACAGCCACGTGACAGAGGCAGAGGCAGAGTTACGCCATCACCGCAGAGGAACACCCAGTGCAGCCACTCCCTACAAGCCTGGGGAGAGGCATGGGGCGAATTTCCCCTTTAAGAGGAAGCACGGTCCCGCTGAAATCTTGATTCTGGACTCTGGCCTCCAGAATGTTGGTTTAAGCCAAGCAGATTGTGGTACTTCGGGACGGCAGCTCCTGGCCGAGGTGGCGAGCAGGGGCTCAGGGCCAGCCAGGCCCTCCGGGGTTCTCCCACGCGCTTCCCTGCACCGGGGAGCGCAGACCTGGCCCCGCGCAGGTGGAGGCGTGCGCCCCGGCCACGACCTGGAAGGAGACGTGCGCTCTCTGCTGTCGCCACTGGGGGGAGCTGCAGCAGAAGGCGCAGCGCACACCTGGGAAGGACGCAAAGACCGCGGAGTGCGTTAAGCGGGGGTGTCTGTGATGTGCAGTGAAAACCGTGACTGCCGGGGTCGGAGCCTCTTTGTCCGCCTCACAGGACCTGGATCACAGTGCTAGAGGGAGAAATTTGACCTCCAAGGTGATGTCTTATGCAAAGCAGGTACTCAAAATGTATGTTAATGGATGGAGAAATCCATGGCTTACCCGCTTGGTCATCTTTGTTGGCTTCCTTTTCCAGAGTGTGCTTCATCTAATGAGCCTAACCCTAGTAAGGATAAAAAAAAAGGCCCTGGTTGTAGTCTTTTTCCTAACTGTAAGCACCTGTTTGTCATTTTATTGCCTGCTAGTAAAAGGGAACATGCTAGAATTTTACGAGATTATGAGTTTCATAATTTTTCCATTTTTAGCAGGGACTCCAGGCTGACTCCACCTCTTCTGCATACAGACAGTTGTTCTAAGGGTAGTTTTCATTTAAACTTAAACAAAACCAAGCATTCTGAACCACAAAACAAGGGCCCTCATGTTAGGTTCATTGAGAGGGGTTTAAAATTTTTTTTCACATGTTTAGTGTTAATAAGTGTTAGATCAAGTCTGAGCTTTAGAATTCCATTACAATTTAGATAATTGCAAAAATATATTCAGAATGATATTTTCCAGACATCACATTTTTTTCTAACAGTTCATTTTAATTTTGAATAGAAGAATGTCAAGCCTTAAAATATTCTAAGAGCGCTGAGGGGCCTTGGTTGGAAATAATGATGTTCCTTTTGTGTAACACAAAGTACAGAGGCATTTTCCCCCTATACTTTAGTAGAAAAGGTGTTCTCGTAAAACACATCTCAGATGAACCTGACACCTGCTCTCTCCACAAGAGTTCTCAAAAGTATCCTGAAAAAATGCAATAGCAAGCCTGAGAATTTTCCTTGTAGATGTTGTGAAGATGGCACCCAACAGTGGGGGTACAGCCCTCGCCATGTGGTGGGCATGCACTACACCCTGAGATGGCGAGCCCCCAAACCCTGTAAGCGCCATTGCTCCAGGAGGTGCTAGTAACCCTGACCCTGGGGGGAAGCTGTCCTTTGGGATCTGCTCTTTTATTTTTAAGCATATGGACTGCTACTCTCTCTCAGGCAAAAATATCCCCTTGACCTCTTAGTCAGCAAAAACATCTCAAAGGACTGTACTGGTGGTTCTACTTGGCGTGTGTTAACAGGTTGTAGGACTGACCTGTAATTCATTTCCATGGTAGGACTAGGTCCATCTTCCAGTTTTCTCTCATTCACAAAATTCAACACATGCAACAGGTTCCACTTTCCCGCCCCTCCCTGTACCCAAGCCTGTTGCCATGTCACTTTGCAGTTCTGTTTATTAAGAGGTGGCATCTATTTCCCCACCTCTGAGTGTGGACTGGCTTTGTGACTTGCTTTGGCCCAAAGAATGCAGCCGATGTGACAGTGTGCGAAGTCTGAGTCTAGGACTCAAGAGATCATGCACACTTGCACTCATTGTCATGCTTCTCTGCCTTCTCCATGAGAACATGCCTGGGCCCGCCTGTCGAGGATGAAAGACCATGTGCATTATAGCCAAGTTGTTCTTGCCAAGGCCGTCTTACATTAGCCAGCCTCCAGCCACCCTGCCAGCTGACTTCAGATGCATGAGTGGTCCCAGCCGAGGACATTAAGCCTGGGCCAGATCACCAGGACTGCCCAGCTAATCAGAAGTGAAATATGGTTATGTTTTTTTTTTTAATGAATTAGTTAATTAATTTTTTTTGTCGCCTCCCCTCCCCCCTCCCCCCGCGGTGACGCGCCGAGTCAGCTTCACCAGTGGGCGGTGGCCTTGCCCACTTGTGGGCGGTTTGCCCCACTTGTGGGCGGCTCTGCCCTGCCCGCAAGCGGCTCCACTCTGCTCGCTGGCGGCTCCGCTTTGCCCGTGGTAGCTTTGCCCTGCCTGTGGCGGCTTTTGCCCTGCCCACGGGGGCTCTGCCCCACCCACAGCGGCTTTTGCTTTCTCAAGCGGTCCGCCAGCCCAGAGAGGCCCCGGGGACCGAACCCAGGGCCTCCCATGTGGTAAACCGGTGCCCTATCCACTGGGCTATACAGCCGGCCCCTGGTTATGATTTTAAGGCACTAGATTTTGGGACATTTTGTTACTCATCAATGACCAACAGATACATCTGGAGCACAATAAATGGTTGGTAAATGTAGCTAATATTTTTCATTTCTTATTTAGCTCACCAGATAAGTCCTGGTTTCCCCATGGTGAGCCCCTCCTTTCTGGGTGCCCCCCCCCCCGCCTTTGGTCTATGTTCACCTCTGCTCTCTGAGTTAAGCACATGCATTGGTCTGCTCCAGAGATGCTGGATGTCCTCCACTCTTGGCTTTTCATTTCCAATATAGAGTTCAAGGAAACAAGCAAACTCAAAGGGGTTCTTCCTAGTGGAAGAAAGAACAGAGTATATGAAATTCCTGGGATCCCCTTAAACTCATATTACAAATACCAACTGAGAGGCTACTCAGTTATAGGCACTGCTGTTTGACATCTGTTTGACCTCCTTCTATTATTTTAACCAGGGACATGACAATCATTAGACATCCTCACAGTTGTTCCCGGCCAGCCCAAGAGTGCCAAGCACAAAGGGAGGACTGAGTAAGTGTGTGAGGAATGGAATTGAATTAGATGGAGAGAAACTGTTTAATTCTGAATTTTATTTCTAGTTTTGCTAGCAATATGTTGTGTGACCTTGGGTAAACCAGTCACCCCCTAAATTTGTTTCTTCTTCTGTAAAATCGGAATGATTATGTCTGCTCTATTTCTCTCATACATCATCGCAAGGATTAAATTAGATGGCACATGTGAAAATGCTTGTAAACTATCAAGAACTGTGTAATGCCACATGAGGTGTTATGATTGCTACTATTTCCAGTCCACCAGGGGAGATCAGATCTGGGAGGGATGACAGGCAGCCCAGGGTTGGGGGCCAGGCGGGGGGCAGTGCAGGCTGACTTGTTTCTTTATCAGTAGATAAGGTAGCAGAAAAGAAACCTGTCAAACACAAAGATAGGAGTCTTGAGGAAGCCGACGAGCCCGCAGTTGGAATTCTGCACTGGGGTTTGGAGACGTGAGCGCCAGGATGCTGAAAACAGTGGAAGGAGTCTAGGGAAAAGCAGTGCAATTGGAAGGAGTCCGGGAACAGAGGACCTGCTTATGAAGGATTTAGTGTGAAATATGGGGGCTTCAGCTACCAGGAAATTGTTTGCCCAAGTTCTTCCAAGAGGAAGATGGGCTTTAGGGCTGAGGAGCTCTAGCTTGGTGAGTGCTGGTAGACAGGACCCTGTGCAGGAACCTCTAAACTCTACCCCAAGTCAGGTTGGAGAAGGCGGTGAGAGATACACCATGAAGGGGAGTCAAGGCTTTCCCCCGTGAACCAAAGAGAAGTCTACCAGTCGTGGTGCTTTGGGCTGCAAGTAGCAGATGAGCCTACAAAATAGCAGCTCAAGGTTAAGGGCAGTCATCATCCCCTTATCTAGAAACCCTGAGATGAGCCAGTGCTATCATTGGCTAATTCAGCACATCAGGAAAATCATCTAGGACTCAATTTATTCCACCTTCCCTCTCTGTTGTCCTCGGTGCTTGTTGATCCTTTGGGCTGGTGTCCCTCACGGCTGCTACAATTCCAGGCACACCATGCCGATGCCCATGTCTCTGTCCTTTTTTAAGCACAAGGAAAGCCTTACCAGATTTTTCCCAGCAGTTTCCCCCTCATGTCTTACTTGGCCGTGACTGCATTCCCTATCCAAGCCTAAGTCTGTCTCCAGCATTGGGAGCAGAATGACGGTGACCGGCTTAACCCAACCAAGATTCACCTCTGTGTGTGAAAGTCTCGTTACACGCATCATACTCTGCCTTGCGTTCTACTTCGGTATGTATTTGATTGCCCCCTAGTTGACTGTAAGGTCCTCAAACACAGGTTCTACAGTTTGCTCATCGTTCAATCTTCAATCTAAGATGATTAAAAGAATAGAAGAGACTAGAATATTTTTTACCAGTCTTTTATAATTAAAATAACAGGCCAGGTTGAAAAAAATAGGCTCTATTTTGAAATATAGGCAATTCAAGGTGGCTGTATATTCTGGAATGTTCCTGGAGACAACCCACCAGAGCCTTTGCCGTGGAAAGCTGGCAGGGGCTACTGATGTCTTTTCACTCTGGAATTTACTTGCTTTTGTGATACCTTGGTAGAATGCAAACAGCCATATTCAACAGGGAGCAGGCTTCAAAGTGCCAGCATAGATTCTTAAAAATCATCTGCCATGCAAACTGCATTCAGAAATCATTAATGATTTTTAGCCCAGGTTTTCTCAGACCTGTCTCAAAGATGATCAGAGGCAAAGTGGTTTGTATAATCGCTCCCTTTCAATTTGCTCTTTGTGCTGTCAGTGTGAGGAACTCAATCAGAGACCAAAAAATAAGAAAAACGGAACACAGACACTATCCCTTTCCCCAACTCCCACAAATTCAGGGGATAAAACATTTCTTCTCAATATTACAAGAGAAAACCGAGAGTGAAAACTGTAGCCATGGACATCTAGTGGGGAAGCAGGTAGATTTCCCACCTAGTACATCTTAAAGTAGTAAGATTTTTTTTTTTATCTCCTTTCTTTTCTTTTCCTTTCTTTTTCTCCTCGTCTGTCACATTAGTGAAGCTTGCTGTCAAGGACTTGAATAGGTTTTATGACTATCCCCAGACAACGGCAAACACAGTGGCATATTAAAGTGTAAAATGGGAAAAAGGAGCGAATGCGCAGTATCAGATTTCACTGGGGAAAATGTGTTGGTGTCCCTCGGGAGTCTGCTTCTCTCTGCTCAGGGGGGAGGAGGGAGAAGTGGTGTCCCTGGAGCCTGCGGATGGCGTTGGGTTCTCTGGCCTCATCTCTGGAGCTGCTCCAGTGTCCCTGCTGTCAAGCTGCGAGCTGTCTGGGAGTCAAGCTGGAGACCCTGAGATGGGAGTGGAGGGAGGCTCTGGTCCCCGCCCCCCCGGGGCAGGATGGAGCAGCTGCCTCTGTGCCGTGAAGGGACATTGGGTACTGGAAAGTTCTCTCTCCACCAACATGCTCTGGGTTCCCCAGAAGCCGAGTCTGACACAGGGAAGTTGTGCACATGATTTTTGAGGAAGCAGTCTCAGGAGAAGGGAGCTAAGTGAGGATGTGGTTTTTGGCTTGATCCCAAGGGACGGTCCGGAGCATGAATTATAGCAGACAGTTGGTCCCTTTGAGGCGAGGAGCCGGCCTCTGTATCTCCATGTTAGTCACTGAGGGGGTGGGTGGGTGGCTGGGGTAGCTTCCCGCTAGGACGAGGCTGCTCCTGGGGGGGGGCAGTCCTGAGTTACAGCCAACCGGTTCAGCAGCTGGGGATGGGTGCATCGGCTAGGAAAGATCACCCAGGCAGCCCCTACTGCACACGGAACCTGGAGTACAAGCTCAGAGTTGGACGGTTTTAGAAGCAACTGTCAGTTTCCTTTGGCACCTTCTTTTAAAATGCAGCTGCCCTTTGGAGGGGCAATTCTAAAAAGCAAGAATCACTGTTAAGCACTGATATCTTTTTTTTTTTTTAAGATTTATTTTATTTATTTATCTGCCCCCCCATCATTGTCTGTGCTCACTGTCTGTGCTCTCTTGTCCATTTGTTGTGTGTTGTCTTGTTTTTAGGAGGCACGGAGAACTGAGCCTGGGACCTCCCATGAGGGAAGGAGGTGACCACTGGCTTCCGATTGGTGTGTCTCTCATTGTGTTTCCTTATTGTTTCTCTTCATTGCATCAGCTGGTTGTGTCAGCTCACTATGCCAGCCCGAAGTATTAGTCCACTGTCATGCTTGCCATCTTTAGGAGGCACTGGGGACCAAACCCAGGACTTCCCATGCTGCAGGTGGCACCCAACTGCTTGAGCCACATCCGCTTCCCAAGCACTGATGTCTTAGTGCAATTTGGTTTTGGAAGCTCACTTCTCATCAAAAAAGACTCTGTGTGACTGAGAAGAGTGGGGAAAAGTAGGGAGAAGGCAAAAGTGAGAGGAAAGGAGAACGCTTTTCTGCCTTCTCAAGTTTGTCTCAGGCCAGCCTGGGATGGCGAAGAAGGGAAGTGTGGGAAAGCAGTCCAGGCTGGTAGGGAAGAAAGAGCAGGAGTGTGCTGCTGGAGGAAATTCTTACAGCAGGAGTTCTTAACAAGGGGCCCATGAGCTTGAATTTAAGTTAAAATTAACATTATCGTTGTGGGGATGTGCTGGTGCAGGTGTGATATATTTATTAAATAATACACAGTCTAGTGCCGACTTAGTAAGGGGTCCATGGAACAATAAAGGTTAAGAACCCCTGTCTTAGAGGAAGGTGTGGTGATTGACTAGTGTCCTCTTAAAATTCACGTTCACCCAGAGCCTCAAAGCCTGACCTTATTTGGAAATAGGGTCTTTGCTGATATAATTAACGCAGTCTTCCTCGGTTTAGGGTGGGCTTTACATCCACTGACTGAAGAGGAAAAGAGAAACAGGGAAGACCAGTGGAGATGGAGGCAGAGAAGGGAGCGTTGCTGCCGCAAGCCAAGGCATACCTGGTGCCTCAGAAGCTGGAAGGGGCAAGGAAGGGTTCTGGTCTACAGGGGCTTTCTGAGGAAGCAGAGCCCTGCCAACACCTTGACTTTGGACGTCTAGCTTCCAGAACTGTGAGAGAATAGATTTCTGTTGTTTTAAGCCACCCAGTTTGTGGTATTTTATTATGGTGGTTTGGAGTGAGTGCTGTACCCCAGAAAAACAGGTTCTTAAATTTAATCCATTTCTGTGGGTGTGAACCCATTGTAA
>PVKH010036653.1:0-11560 GCA_004027955.1 Chaetophractus vellerosus | reverse complement strand
ATTCTCTCCCAAATGAGAGGGATTGGTGGTCTTGTCAAATAGCAGATGACTGTATATGTGAGGTTTTATATCAGAACTCCCAATTAGGTTCCACTGGTCAATGTGTCTATCCTTTTGTCAATACAGTGCAGTTTTCACCACTGTAGCTCTATAGTATGTTTTTAAGCCAGGTGGTGTGATGCCTCCAATTTCATCTTACTTTTTCAATATGTCTTTGTCAATTTGGGGCCTCTTACCTTTCCAAATAAATTTTTTCAGTTAGTTTTTCCAATTCCTTTAAAAAATACATTGTTGATATATATTGGGATTGCATTAAATCTGTAGATTAGTTTGGGTAGGATAGACATCTTGATGATGTTTATTCTTCCTATCCATGAACAGGGAAGATTCTTCCATTTACTTAATTCCTCTTTGATTTCCTTTAACAATGTTGTGTAGTTTTCTACATATAAGTCTTTTACATCTGTAGATAAATTTATTCCTAGGTGTTTGATTCTTTTTGTTACTATTGTAAATCCCATTGTAAATGGGATTTTTTTCTTGATTTCCTCCTCAGATTGCTCATTATTGGTGTACAGAAATGCTACTGATTTTTGAGCATTGATCTCATAGCCTGCATCATCACTGCACTCCTTTATAAATTTTAGAAGCTTTGTTGTAGATTTCTCAGGGCTTTCTAAGTATAGGATCATGTCATCTGCAAATAGTGAAATTTTTACTTCTTCTTTTCCAATTTGATGACTTTTATATCTTTTTCTTGCTTCAATGCTCAAGCAAGTACTTCTAAGGCAATGTTAAATAGGATAGGTGATAGTGGGCATCCTTGTCTTGTTCCCAATCTCAGAAGAAAGAATTTTAGGATTTCCCCATTGAAGATGATGTTAGCTTTGGGTTTTTCATATATACCTTTTATCATGTTCAGAAAGTTTCTTTCTATTCCTATCTTTTGCAGAGTTTTTAACAGGAAAGTGTGCTGTATTTTGTTGAATGCTTTTTCTGCATCTATAGAGATGATCATGTGATTTTTTTCTTTCAATTTGTTTATGTGGTGTATTATGTTGATTGATTTCCTTATATTGAACCATCCTTGCATACCTGGGATGAAACTCACTTGGTCATGGTGTACAAGGCTTTTGATATGTTGTTGAATGCAATTAACAAGTTTTTGTTGAGGATTTTAGCATCTAGGTTCATTAGAGAAATTGGTCTGTAATTTTCCTTTCTTGTCTTATCTTTGTTTGACTTTGGAATTAGGGTAATGTTGGCATCATAGAATGAGTTAGGCAGTGTTCCTTCTACTTCTATTTTTTGGAAGAACTTAAGCAGAATTGGTGTTAGCTCTTTCTGGAATGTTTTGTAGAATTCAGCTGTGAAGCCATCTGGTCCTGGGCTCTTAGTTGGGAGGTTTTTGATGACTGAGTCTATCTCTTTACTTGTAATTGCACTGTTGAGTTCATTAATTTTTTCTTTTGTCGGTGTAGGCTACTTGTGATTTTCAACTACTTCAAATTGAATGAAAATGACAACACAACATATCAAAACCTATGGGATGCAGCCAAAGCAGTACTGAGAGGGAAATTCCACTATTAATGCATATATTTAAAAAGAAGAAAGAGTTAAAATTGAAGTATTAGGTGCGCACCTGGAAGAATTGGAAAAACAACAACAAACTAACCCCAATGGAAACAGAAAGAAAGCAGAACTAAAAGAAATGAAAAATAAGATGGCAAAAGATAAAATAAACAAAACCAAAAGCTGGTTCTTGGAGATCAATAAAATTGACAAACCCTTAGCCAGACGTACAAAGAAAAAGATAGAGCAGATGTAAATACACAGAGAATGAAGAAGGGGATATCACTATTGACCCCAACAAAATAATTATTACCATAAGAGGATATTTAGAAAAATTATATGCCAAAAAGAGCAGTAATTTAGAGGAGTAGTTCTGATTTCTTTGGAGGTTTCCTCCTTGACCCATTGTTTGTCCAAGAGTGTGTTGTTTAACTTCCACATCTTTATGCCTAATCTAGTTCTCTGGCCCTTAGTGATTTCCAATTTCATTCCATTATGGTCCGAGAAATTACTTTGTATAATCTCAAATCATTCTGAACTCAATGAGAGTTGTTCTGTGGTCTATCTTAGAGTAAAATCCATGTGTGCTCGAGAAGAATGTATATCCCGCTGAATTTGGTTGTGGCATTCTGTATATGTCTATTAGGTCCAGGTCCTCTAATGTATTATTCAGAGTTTTTGTTTCTTTACTGATTCTCTGTCTAGATGTTCTGTCTAATGGTGGTAATGGTGTATTAAAGTCCTTGATTATAATTGTAGAGGTATTTATTTCTCCACTTAGTTTATCCAGTGTTTGCCTCACTTATTTTGAGGCACCCTGATTAGGTGCATAAATGTTTATGATTGTTTTCTCTTCTTGAAAGATTACCCCTATTACTAATGTATAGTGTCCATCTTTGTCTCTTATGATGGTTTTCCATTTAAAGTCTATTTTGTCCAATATTATGATATCTACTCCTGCAGTTTTTTGGTTATTGTTTGTTTGTAAAATTGTTTTCCAGCATTTACTTTCAGCCTTCTTGAGTCCCTGGGTCTAAGGTGGGTTTCTTGTAGACAATGTATAGATGAGTCATATTTCTTTATCCATTCTGTCAATCTGTGTCTCTTGACTGGTGAGTTTAATCTGTTAACTTTCAGTGTTATTACTCTAAATGAATTTCTTACATCTGCCACATTTTCTTTGGGTTTATGTTTGTCCTATGTTGTTTTTATTTCTCTTTTTGTCTTTTTAGTTGTTCTTACACTCTCCTCCAACTCTCTCTCTCCTTCTTTTTCCTTTCAACCTTTAGAGCTTCCTTTAGTATTTCTTGATGTGCAGGTTTCTTATTGGCATATTCCTTCAATTTCTGTTCATCTATGAATATTTTAAACTCTCTGTCATTTTTGATTGTCAGCTTTGCTGGATAGAGAATTCTTGGCTGGAAGTATTTTTCTTTTAGTCCCTTGACTATGTCATACCACTGTCTTCTTGCCTCCATGGTTTCAGCTGAGAAGTCAGCACTTAATCTTATTGTGCTTCCTTCGTATGTGATGGTTCTCTTTTCTCTTGCTGCCTTGAGTATTTTCTCTTTCTCTTGAGCATTGGATATTTTGACAAGTATATGTCTTGGAGTTTGCCTGTTGGGATTTATACTGTTTGGGGTGCACTGTGCTTCCTGGATATGTACATCCATCACCCTCAATAGGGTTGGGAACTTTTCAGCCATTATTTCCTTCAACACTCCTTCTGTTCCCTTTCCCTTCTCTTCTCCCTCTGGGATGCCTGTAATGTGTATGTTTGTGCATTTTACGTTGTCGTTGAAATCCCTAAGTCCCTGATGGATTTTTTCTATCTTTTTGCCTATCTGTTCTTCTATCTGTTTGATTTCAGATGTACTGTCTTCCCCATCAGTAATTCTTTCTTCTGCCTCTTCAAATCTGCTGTTATGTGATAACAGCATCTTTTTTATTTCTTGGATTGTGGCATTCAACACCATCATATCCGTTATCTTTTTATGTATGTTTACAATTTCTTCAGTATGTCCTCCCAGTGTCTTCTTAATATCTTTAATCTCTTACTTCATTTCATTAAGTTGATCCATGATATTTGTTTGGACAGCTTTGACTAGTTGTTCAATGTTCTGAATCTCTTCCTAGTGTTTAGTTTGTTCATTGGACTGGTTCATGTCTTCCTATTTCTTAGTATGTTTTTGTAATTTTTTGTTGCTGTTTTGTCTGCATTTATCTTGATGGGTTTATTCAGTTTACAACTTCTTTTTCTGCTCTAGAATTTTAGTTAGCTGCTGTGTTTGAATTCGTGTTAAGTTTTCTCTTTGACACTTTATTCTTCTTGTTCTATTTCCTTGCTGCTTTCTATGTTCTGGTTTTATCTTGAGCAATCTATCTCCCTGTCCAGCTCCCTCCAGATAAATGCTCCCAAAATTCTTGCTCCTTGGGCTCCCAGAAAAGCTCACTTTGGCAGGATCCTGTTCCCAATCAGCTGTCTTTTGTGAGAGAGATGGTGAGTGTCCACTTCAACTGACACCATCTTGCCTTCCCTTGCATATTAATCTTTTACATTTAAAAAATTTTACTGATGTATATAGTTAATAAATGACTATGCATAAACAATAAGTGTCTAATAAAAGTTGTGAACTTACAAAACAAACGTGTGTTATCATACCATGCTCCCATACATCAAGCCCACACCAATACCTTGCATTGTTGTGAAACATTTGTTACAAATTATGAAAGATCTTTGTCAAAATACTACTACTAACTATAGACCATATCTTACATTTGCTGTATTCACCCACTCAATTATTAAAACCCTGTATTAGTAATAAATATGTATATAGTTCATGAGAGAACATTCTCATGGTTGCTCTGTTAACTACATCCATCTTCCATCACTTTATCACTGTCTTATACAGTCCCATGTTTTGTACAATCCATACAAAATGCACACTCAGTGGCTCTCATTTTCATCAGAGTCATGCTATCATCACCTCAGTCAATTTTAGAATGTTTTCATTACTCCAAAAGGAAAAATTCCATACTCCCTTATACTTCCTTATTGTTTTCCCTTAGATTTAATATATCATCTTTGCCATTGCTGCAAAAATATTATAGTATTACTATCATTATTTGTAATTTTCCCATGTATCACCATATTTTTATCATTTTATAAAAGAAAAACATTCTTGTACTTATACTATTAATGACAGTCATCAACCACCACTGAAATCACTAAGATTAGTGATGAAATCACATTCTTAGATTATTCTCTAGCATCAACTGACATCCCCAATCCACATTTACTCTCCTAGAAACCTATGCTCTAGAATTTACTTCTGTGAGTTTACTCATTATATTTGGTTCATTTTAGTAGGACCATGCAATATTTGTCCTTTTGTGATTGGATTATTTTACTCAGCACAGTGTCCAAAAGGTTGATCCATGCTGTCACATGTGTCCCAATTTCATTTCTTCTTACAGATGAATAGTATTCAATTGTATGTATACCACATTTTGTTATACATTGGTTTTTGGGCTCAAGGACTGTTTCCATATTTTAGGAATTGTGAATAATGCTGATATGCATATTGGTGTGCAAATGCCAGTTCACTTTCTTGCTTTCAGATCTTCTGAATATATCCTAGAAACAGGATTGCTGGATCATATACCAGTTCTACTTTCTGCCTCCTGAGGAACCACAAAACTGTCTTCCACAGAGCCTTCACCATTCTACATTCCCATGAACAGTGAAGGAATGTTCCTATGTCTCATATCCTCTCCAGTACTAGTAGTTTTCATTTTTTAAAATGATGGTCATTCTATAAAGTATGATATGGTATATCACTTTCATTTTGATCTGCATTTCCCTAATGGCTAGTGATGTTGGACATTTTTTTCATATGCTTTTTGGCCATATGTTTTTCCTCTTTGGGAAAATGTCTAGTCGAATATTTCACCCATATTTAATTGGGTTGCTTGTTCATTATTCTTTGATTTGTATGGTCTCTTTATATAACATGGGTATCAAACTCTTATAGGATATGTGTTTTCCAAATATTTTTCCCACTAAGTAGGCTGCCATTTTACTTTCTTGTTCTTTTGAAGAACAAATGTATTTAATTTTCAGGATGTCTCATTTTTTAAACAAATCTATTTTATTTACACATATTAATAAAGCATAAATTCATCCAAAGTATACAATCAATGGCATTTGATATAATTGCATAATTGTACTTCAATAATTATTAGAGCATTTTCATTATTCCAATAATAATAATAATAAACAGACAAACAAACAAAACAACTCATCACTTCTCAATCTGTCAATGCTTCCCTTGCCATACATAATTGCTATTCTGTTATTGTCTCTCTGGTTTATTTGTATTGAAATTTGTAAAAACCATCATATATACAATATTATACATATTCATATTTCACATATGGTTTCATTATATTATACAGTGCCATGTTCATTCTTTGCTTTCCTTATAGTAATATACATAGACTTTCCTTTTCAACTACTGTCATAACGATATAATAGCTCTACTAGTTACAAACACTATGTTGTGCTTTCACTATTTCTATTTATTTCCAAAGTTTGCATCCTTTTTACCAATTCTGCACAAACTAACCCTCAGATTTCCCTTCTGTACCCTCATTCTATTTTCTGGAGACCTATATTCTAATTATTAACTCCATGAGCTTACAAAATATATTTAACTCATAATAGCACAACCATATATTTTTACTTTTGTGTCTGGCTTGCTTCACTCAACATAGTGACCCCATTAATACATGTTGTATAATGCTTCTGGACTTCAATTCTTCCTCCAGCTGCATAATATTCCATCATGTGAATACACCACGATTTGTTTATCCATTCATAGGATGATGAACACCGGGGTTGTGTACATATTTTGGCAATTGTGAATAATGCCACTATGAACAATAGTGTGCAGATGTCTGTTCATGTCACTGCTCTCTGTTCTTCTGGGTAAATACCTGGTAGTCATGTTGCTGGATCATATGACCAGTTATATTCAACTTCCTTAGCACCTGCCAAACAGCATCCCACAGTGGTTCTACCATTCTACATTCCCATGAAGAGTGAATAAATATTCCTATTTCTCCACATCCTCTCCAACATGGGAATTTCCCAAATTTTTAATACTATCCATTCTAATGGGTGTGGAATGATATCTCATTGCACTTTTGATTTGTACTTTCCTAATCCCTATTGATATTGAACATATATTCTTGTGGGTTTTTTTTCACCATATCTATTACTTCTTTGGGCAAATGTATATTCAAGTCTTTTGCCCATTTTAAAATCAGGTAGTTTGTCTTTTTATTGTTGAGTTGTAGCATCTATTTATATATCATGGATATTAAGGATATATGATTTCCAAATATTTTCTCCCACTGAGTTGGCCACTTTTTCACCCTTTTGACAAAGTCCTTTGAGGTGTAAAAGTGTTTAAGTTTGAGGAAGCACTATTTATCTATTTGTTCTTTTGTTGTCTATACTTTGGGTATAAGGTTTAAGTAACAACCACCTACCACAGGATCTTGTAGATGATCCCCTATGTTTTCCTCTGTTTTACACTTGTTCATTTTATATTTAGATCCTTGATCCATTTTTGAGTTAATTTTTGTATACAGTGTGAGATAAGGGTCCTCTTTCTTTCTTTTGGGTATGGATATTCTCTTCTTCCAGTATTTGTTGAATAGGTTATTCTGGCCCACCTGAGAGGGCTTGACAATCTTGTCAAAAATCGCTTGAGCATAGATGTGAGGGTCTATTTCTGAGTTTTCATCTCAGTTCCATTGGTCAATCTGTCTATCTTTATGCTGTTATCATGCTGTTTTTAAACTACTGTAACTAAGTATTAACATGCTTTACAGTTCAGAAAGTGAACATTCTCCAACTTTGTTCTTCTTTCTAAGACATATTTAGCTATCTAGGCTCCTTACACCTTGAAGTAAATTTGATAATTGGCTTTTCCTTCCTGTGAATAAGGCTGTTGAGAGTTTTATTGGGATTGCATTGAATCTGTAGATAAGTTTGGGAAGAATTCACATCTTAACAATATCTTGTCTTCCAATCCATGAACAGAGAATGTCTTTCCATTTCTTTAGATCTTCTTTGGTTTCTTTTCACAATGATTTGTAGCTTTTTAAATACATATTCTTTGTGTCTTTGGTTAATTTAATTTCTAAATATTTGTTTCTTATAGTAGCTATGATACACAGATTTTTCTGACTTCCTCCTCAGATTGCTCATCAGTAGTATCCTGATATTTGCATATTAATCTTGTATCAGGTCACATTGCTGGGCTCATCTATTAGTTCTAGTAGCTTTGCTATGGCTTTTTCAGGATTTTCTAGGTATAGAATCATATCATCAGTGAATAGCAAAGTTTTTAATCCTTCCTTTCCAATATGGGTATCTTTATTCCTACTTCTTGCCTAATTCCTCTAGCTAATCTTCTAGCACAAAACTAAATAACAAGTGGAGAGAGTGGGCCTCCTTGTCTTTTTCCCAATCACAGTGGGAAAGCTTTCAATATTTCACCACTGAGTTCAATATTAGCTGTGTATTTTTCACATATATATTTTACCATGCTAAGAAAGTTTCCTTCTATTCCTATCCTTTGGTATGTTGTTATCAAGAAAGGATTCTGTGTTTTTAATATGCCTTTCCTGTATTAATAGAGATGATTATGTAATTTTTCTTCTCCTATTTATTAATGTGTTGTATTACCATAATAAATTTTCTAATGTTGAACTGCCCTTGCATATCTGAGATAATACCCAGTTGATTATGGTGTATAATTCTTTTAATGTGCTTTTAGATTTTGTTCCTAAATATTTTGGTGAGGATTTTTCCATCTATATTTATTTGAGAAATTGTTCTGTAAATTTCTTTTTTCATAGTATCATTGTCTGGCTTTGTATTGGGGTGATATGTCTTCATAGAATGAATTTAGTAGGTTTCATTCCAATTCAATTTTTTGAAAGAGTTTGAGCAAGACTAGATTGGTGTGTGTGTCATTTATTCTGGGGCACCCAGTGTAGGTGCACAAATATTAATGATTATCATTTATTCCTGGTGAATTTCTCCTTTTATTAATATATAATGGCCTTTTTATCTCTCATAGCAGTTTTGCCTTTATTTTTTTAATTTTTAAAACAAATCAATTTTATTGATACATATTAATAAAGCATATAATTTATCCATAGTGTACAATCAATCGTGTTTGGTATAATCATATAATTGTGTGTTCATCACTTCAATCAGTAAGGGATTTTCATTATTTCAAAAATAATAAACAAAAAACAGACAAAGAAATAAGAAAAATCTCCAGCTCTCAATCTCTCTGCTTTCCTTGCTGTACATAGTTGCTAATTCTGGCTATTCTTGCACAATTATTTAACTGCTTATTAAGCAATTTTATTGAGATCTATATATATGCCATATGATCTTTCCAAAGTGTATAATCAATGGCTTTTAGTATAATCACATTGTTGTACATTCATCATCAAAATAATTTTAGAACAATTTCATTAATCCAAAAAGAAAGACTCCACATCCCTTAGCATTCACTCCTCAGCCTTACATTACCACTAATATAATTTCATCTTTATAAAATGATTTATATTTACATTTTATATAAATGGAATCATATAATATGTAGTACACTGAGTCTGCTCTCCTTCACTTAGTATAATGGTTTTATATATATATATATATTTCTTTTTAAAGATACATAGGTTACATAAATGTTACACAAAAATTTGGGGAGTACCCATATGCCACACCTCCCACACCTCCCACATCCTTCTATATTTATATCCTTCATCAGTGTGACACAAAGCCTATAATAGATATACACATTTTGGGGCTTTGCCATGAAACCTGGACCACAGTTCAGACTGTAACCACCCTCTCTCCCATACAGTTCTGCATGATACATGATGATATAAAATGTCCTATATCCTCTATTGCAACATCACCCAGGACAATTCCAAAGTCCCTGAAAAAGCCCCTGTATTACAATTGCCCTTCCCTCTCCCTGCCCTCAAAGTGTCCAGTGGCCCCTGGCTTCACATAATTTTCTGATTTCTGCTATTGCATGAATCACAAGTCTATAACAGGGCACCAACAAGTCCATTCTAGTCCATAGTTCTTCCCCCAATCCTGAGGAGACTGGGATGGTGATGTCCCCTCCACCACCAAGTGAGAGGGGGCTTATATCCCATGGATACGATGGAAGAGTGGCCCTGCCTGCAGCTGCAGGCACTTTCCATTCCCCAGGATAGCCATCGTCCATCATCAATTCCCCATTAGGTGTCCTTGGTGAGCCCATTGGGTTGTAGAGTAGGAGTTGCAGGTCCACAGAGCCTCTGGACCCAGTTGGCACATGGACAGCTCATAGGCTCCAGTCTCTTCCAATACACCTAAAACTCTGGCATCAAATGTAGGTTTGAATAGAAGAGACCGATGGACTGTAAGCAGTGCAGACATATTTCAGTCAGTCTCTGTCACTCTCAGGAACAAGGATTCCAAATTAGGGCCCACGGGCAAGGCACCAAACTCTGGGGCTAGCTGCCCTGATATAAGACCTGGATATCTCCAAGCCCTCAGAAGGCCCTCTGTTTGGGGTGATATCCATATTGGAAGCCTAGGAGGTCCTCCTGGGGTGTGCATAAGTGTTATCTCTGGGTTGGTCTCCCGGCTCACTTTGAAGTCTCTTAGCCCTATGAACTCATTTGCCTTTACCATTTCCCCCTTTTATTCAGAGCCTTTTTCCAGTCATTCTGCCCATTGGCATTTGTTAGTAATTCCTTCTTGCCAGGGAGGCTCATCTCTGTGAGTCATGTCCCACATGGGAGGAAGGTAATGCATTCATATGCTGAGTTTGGCTTAGAGAGAGGCATTTGAGCAACAAGGAGGTTCTCAAGAGGCAACTCTTAGGCACCCCATAACACTAGGCTATTTCACTTTCAACAACAATGACTCATAAGGCTAGTCATCAATAACAAGGGCTCATCAATGGATCATCCTCCTTTGTCAGACACTGCCCCTGCACTCAGAGGGATGTTGCTACTCTTCTGGAAAATATGGCAGAGCTCTCCAAGGTGGGAATTCAGTTTTCTCCCATTTACTGAGTAATTCTTCACCCCATGACCATGCCCCGTGAGCATGTGAACAATTATGCATGCCTTTTATGTATGTTCAAATGGACTTCTTCCCATGCACCCCCAACCTTGACACCCCCCACCAATGATCCTCTCCCGTCCCCATTGTGACCCTTCTGTGATCCATAGCCTCTTCACAGGTGAAGCCAAACAATAGCCAATTGCAATGAATAGGAAAATGAAATAATAATGATATTTAAATGTAAGAGAGTTAAGGAGTACTTAAAAAATAAAAAATAAATTTAATTCAAAAAAATAGAAAAAAGAAAACAAGATATTGTAAAAGGATTTGGTTATTCAAAAAATGTGAAAAAATAATATATATATGTATAAAATTTTTTTTCCAATTTTGCCTTGTTGGTGCAACATCTGGTGGCCAGTCTGTTTTGTGGCACCTTCCTCTTCTCACTCTCAAGCATCCCACCTTTCTTCATTTAATTTTCAAAGAAGTTTTAGGTCACAGCAGAGTCAGACACAGAATACAAGACAATCTCATATACTCAAACTCCTCCTCCATTTCCCCCCCATACAAAAATCTTATTGTATGTGGATGGCAGCACCAACATAACTGACAAACAGATAGTGAAACATAGTTCCCCAATATTGTCATTCGTCCACAGCAAGGCCCACATTTCAGATTGTACACTTTTATAAATTTTTATGACTATCACACTGTCCCATGTCCATCACTGCAAGGCAATGGAAAACTATTCCATGGGCTACCAAACTACCCCCATTTGATTAACCCACCCCTCCCCACCCCTGCAGGGCCCACAACATCCCCCCAGCT
>PVKH010036652.1:0-11559 GCA_004027955.1 Chaetophractus vellerosus | reverse complement strand
TGGGTCCTTTGGTGTTTTCTCAAATTGAAATCTCTTTACCAGATCAGACTTTTATGTGAGAGGGATAACCCGTGCCTTGCTTACGTAACTATTGTTTGGGATCTCAGTACACTGCAGCTATGCCTATATCTGATAATGATACAGAAATGAAAAGTTTAACTATTACAAGATATTAAGAATATAGTGATACATGGGAAAATACAACTAATGTAACTTACAGACTACAGTTAACAGTAATATTGTAATATTTTTGTAGCAAAGGCAAAGAAGGTACTACATCAATGCTAAAGGTAAAAGAAAAGCATATGATTTTAATTTTATGAGATGTGAATATGATCAACTTTTTCTTTCATTTTCTTCATTAATAAAGAGAACTTTGTCATGTCTTTTAAACAATCTGACCTCATTTAATCATCTTACGGAACATTAGAGAAACAAGTGAGTTTGTTTTTAGGACTAAATAAGATTAATGTGCTCATGCAGTATTTCTTTTAAATAATGCTTCCATAATTTGTTAAGCTGTCTTTTGTCTGTTATTTTATTTTTTAAACAAATTAATGTTGTTGATACATATTATTAAAGGATACAATTCATCCAAAGTATGCACTCAATGGTATTTGGTATTTGTGCTTTCATGACTTCAACCATTATTAGAGCATTTTCATTATTACAACAATAATAAACAAAAGCACACAAGCAAACAAATTTCATTCTCTCTATGCTTCCCCTGCCACACATAGCTGTGATTTCTGGCTATTCTTGCAAGTTTATTTTTTAAGCAGTTTTACTGAGATGTATTCACATACCGTACAATGTATCCAAAGTGTATAGTCAATGGCTTTTAGTATAATCACAATGCTGTGCATTCATCACCGCAAAAAATTTTAGAACAATTTGTTACACCAAAATTAAAAACTCCACACCCCTTAGCAGTCACTTCTCAACCCCTCTATCCTTCCCCAGCCCTACATAACCACTAATCTAAATTCATCTTTAAAAATTGATTTATATTTGCATTTTATATAAATGGAATCATACACTGTGTAGTACTCTGCGTCTGGTCTCTTTCACTTAGCATAATGGTTTTCATGCCTGATATTATCATCTTATAGAATTATATATTTGTTCCATTTCAAAGGAAAATGGTCTTTTATATACAATATTACCCATACTAATATTTCACATGAAGTTTTACTGTGCTGTACAGGCCCATGTTACATTTTTTAGCTTTCCTTTTAGTAATACACATGACCTTAGACTTTCCTTTTAAACCACTGTCATACCCATATATTAGTACTGCTAGTTACAAACATTATGTTGGGCTTTCACCTTTTCTATTCTTTTCCAAAGACTAACAGGCATCCCTTTTACCAATTCTGCATTAGTTAACCCTAAGCTTTCCACTCTCTAATCTCATTCTATTTTCTGATGACCCATATTCAAGTTATTAATTCCATGATTTGCACAATATATTTAGTTCATAACAGTGCAATCATACAGTATTTGTACTTTTGTGTCTGGCTTGCTTCACTCAACATAATGTCCTCCAGGTTCATCCATTTGTCATATGCTTTGCGACTTCATTTCTTACAGCTGCATAATATTCCATCGTGTGTATACACCACAGTTTGTTTATCCATTCATTGGTTAATGGACATCTGGGTTGTTTCCATATTTTGAATAATGCTGCTATGAACATTGGTGTGCAGATGTCTGTTTGTGTCACTGCTCTCAGTTCTTCTAGGTATATGCCCAGTAGTGGTATTGCTGGGTCATGCCGCAAATCTATATTCAACTTCTTTAGGAACTGCCAAACGGTCCTCCACAGTGGCTGTACTATGCTACATTCCCACCAACAGTGAATAAGTGATCCTATCTCTCCACATCCTCTCCAACACTTGTAGTTCTCTGTCTTTTTAATAGTGGTCATTCCAATAGGTATGAAATGATATCTCATTGTAGCTCTGATTTGCATTTGCCTAATTGCTAGTGATGTTGAACATTGTTTCATGTGTTTTTTCACCACTGGTGTTTCTTCTTTAGACAAATGTCTATTCA
Source organism: Chaetophractus vellerosus (assembly GCA_004027955.1). NCBI lineage: Eukaryota > Metazoa > Chordata > Mammalia > Cingulata > Chlamyphoridae > Chaetophractus > Chaetophractus vellerosus. The sequence continues at coordinate 9,501 of PVKH010036652.1, read as the reverse complement.
AGTATTTTGCTTATTTTTTAAAAATTATTTTTATTTTTATTTTTAAAGGAACTTTAGATTGCATGAATGTTACATCGAAAATACAAGGGATTCACATATACCCCACCCTCTTCCCCTCCCACATTTTCTCCCATTTACATCTTTCATTAGTGTGGTATATTTGTTATAATCAATGAACACATAATGAAGCATCACTACTAACCATGGTCTATAGTTTACATGATGTTTTATACTCTGATCTGCACAATTTTATAGGTTTTGACAAAATGTATAATGGCTGTTATCCATCATTTTAATATCATGCAAAACAATTCCAATGTCTCAAAAACTCCCCATGTTACACCTATGCTTCCCTCTCCTTCCCCTCAAAACCTGTGGTGACCACTGCCTTTATATCACTATTATAAGTTCTTATATTACTAGAATAATAAGTCTACTTTAGCCCATAGTTGCATTCCCCTCTTCTGTCTGCTCATTCCTCTATCTTGAGGATTTTGAGATCATGATGCCCAACTCTGCTTCCAATTGAGAAGGGTTTTACCCATTGTTTTAATCAGTTCTTTCATCTTTTTATTGTGGAGTTGTAGCATCTCTTTATGTATCATGGATATTAAACCCATATCAGATATGTGATTTCCAAATACTTTCTCCCATTGACTTGGATGTCTTTTCACCCTTTTGACAAATTCCTTTGAGGTGCAAAAGTGTTTAATCTTGAGGAGGCCCATTTACCTATTTATTCCTTTGTTGCTCGTGCTTTGGGTGTATGGTCTAAGAAACCACCACCTACCCTACATTTTCTTCAAGTAGTTTCATGGTCCTGGCTTTTGTTTTTAGGTCTTTGATCCACTTTGAATTGATTCTTGTATAGGGAATGAGATAGGGGTCTTTTTTCATTCTTTTGGTTATGGATATCCAGTTCTCCCAGGATCATTTGTTGAAGAGACTGTTTTGCCTCATTAACATGGATATGGAAGGTTTGTCAAAAAACAGTTGGCCGTAGAGGTGAGGGTTTTTTTCTGGACTCTCAATTCTACTCCACTGATCAATGTGTTTATCTTTATGCCAATACCATGCTGTTTTGACCACTGTAGCTTTGTAACATATTTCAAAGTCAGGAAGTGAAATTCCTCCAACATCACTCTTCTTTTTTAGAATGCTTTTGGCTATTCAGGTGCACTTTCTGTTCCAAATACAAATTTGGTAATTGCTATTTCTATTTCTGTAAAGTAGGCTGTTGGAATTTTGATTGCATTGCATTGAATTTATAAATCAGTTTGGGTTGGATTGACATCTTTATGATCTTTAGTCTTCTAATCCATGAACACGGAATGTCTATTTGTTTAGGTTTTCATTGATTTCTTTTAGCATTGTTTTGTATTTTTCTGACTAGAGATCCTGTTACTTCTTTGATTAAACTGATTTCTAGGTATTTGAGTCTTTTTTGGCTATTGTAAATGGATTTTTCCCCTGATTTCCTCCTCAGATTGTTCAATGCTGGTATACAGAAATGTCACTGTTTTTTGTGTGATCTCATATCCTGCCACTTTGCTGAACTCATTTATTAGCTCAAATAGCTTTGTCATAGACATTTGAGAATTTTCTAAATATAGGATCATGTCATCTGCGAATAGTGAGAATTTTACTTCCTCTTTTCCTATTTAGATGCCTTTATTTCCTTGTCTAATTGCTCTAGCTATAACTTCTAACACAATGTTGAATAACAATGGCGACAGTGGGCATCCTTGTCTTGTTCCTGACCTTAGAGGGGAAGTTTTCAACTTTTCCCCATTGAGTATGATGTTGGCTGTGGGTTTTTTATATATGCCCTTTATCATATTGAGGAATTTTCCTTTTATTCCTATCCTTTGAAGTGTTTATATCAAGAAAGGATGCTGGACCTTGTTGAATGCCTTTTCTACATCAATGGAGATGATGATGTGGGTTTTTTTTTCCTTCAATTTGTCCATTTTTTCCATTATTTGCACTCTCTCTTCTCTCTCTTCAATTTCAGCTGTTCTGTCTTCTGTATCACTTATTCTTTCTTCTATCATTTTGAGCCTGTTGTTGTATGCCTCTAATGTGTTTTTTGGTCTTACCTATGGTGTCTTTCATTCCAATGAGCTCTGATGCTTTTTATTCAGGTTTTTCAAATTCTTCTCTGTGCTCACTCAGTGTCTTCTTGATTTTCTTTATCTCTTTAGCCATACTGTCTTTCAAGTCATTAATTTCATTTTGGAAATTTGTATGAATCACATTGATTAGTTGACTCAAATTCTGTAACTCATCTGGAGCTTTGCTATATCCCTGTGCTTGGGCCACTGCTTCCATTTTCTTGGTATGGCCTGTAATTGTTTGATGATGTCTAGGCATCTGATTATGATGGTGAGCTTATTCAGATGCTCAATTTCTCTTTCTTTCATAGGGAATTAATGGCAGGAGGTGGTGTGTTACTGCTGTTCTTTGACTTTTGGTTCAACCTGTTCTGGGTCTTTAGGATTCTCCCACTTAGTTCCTCAAATCTGGACCTTGGACCCAATAATGGGTTGCAGACTTGCTTCCATGGACCTTAGGGAGAGAGGCTGTAAAGCAGGAAAATGCCTCTCTTATTTACTTTTAATTCCTCACATGAATTTCCTTGGTCCACCAGCAGGTGGCACTGTTTGGAAGCCCTCTCTGTTCAAAGCCTGGTAGGAATGTGTTTGAATTTTGCCTTCACCATTCTTTTCCTTTGCCTCTCTCTCTTATGAGCAGTGTCCAGCCTTCCCCCAGTGTCTTAAACCCTAGAACATTATTTTCCAGGCCATTTCTGCCTGGCCTCTAGCTATTTTTCTGGGAGAGAAGAAAGTCCCATATCTTTCTGGTCTGTCATCTTCTCAGAAGTCTCTGTTATTTTATTTTTTGAAGTTGAAATAAAATTTTAAAATAAATTTTAACTTTTGGAGGAATGGATAGACATGGTATATTGAGGCTCACATGTATTTCACCCTCCTTCTTCAATGCCCTTTCATAGTGTAGATGCTGGAAATATTTTTCACTAAGGAAACACTGAGATGGAATCAATATAATTTAAAAATTAAATTAAAGCCAAAACAAACAAATACTTTCATATTCAGAACCTGTTGAAGGTTGCAGTTCTGGAATTAGACATGGCTAGTCAGAGGTGCATGCATGATATTTGGAAGGCAGAAGTGAGATAGGTATCTCATTTCTTCTGCTTCTGCTGTTTTTGCTGGCATCACAGCTTAAATGTATTTTTTGTTGGTGTCTGCTGTTTTTCTCCAGCAAGCATTTGTAAAGTTTCCAGTAGTTAGTCACTAACTTCGTAGACATCAGTAGCTAGGATATGAGTCGATCTTTTGCCAACATTAAATAGAACAAGTAAGATCTTATTCTGGAGTTGCATTAGTAGGAACAGCTTCCTGACCATGGCAGTGGCACTTTGGTTCTAGAACTAGTGGCTTCCCCACCATGGAAAAAGCAGCATGCCCCTTAGTTGCCTGTTCTGTGGTGTAACAATGGGGATTCATTCCTAAACGTTCAAGCTAACATTTCTTTCTTAAGTCCTCTCAACAACTCAGCAAACATTTAAGCCATTGTAATAAATCCTTTCCTGTTTAAACTACTTAGAGGATTATACTCTCTACAACTAAAACCTGACCAAACAGACTCCAAGGCAGAACAATTGGAAAGATGGAGCTATAATAAGTGAGATGAGAAGGCTGATTTTAGGAGAAAAAAATCAAGAGTTCAATTTACATGCATTAAGTTAAAAATGTCTATTGCACTTCCAAATAAAAATATCAAGTAGACAGCTCGGGCTGGAAATATGAAGTTTGAAGTTGCCAATGTATAAAAAGTACTTAAAGCCATGAGTTTGAATGAGGTAACCAAGAAACAAGATATAAAAAAGAAACAAGAGGCAAGGTCCAAGAACTGAGCCCTGGATCACTAGAAAGTTTAAAGACTGCAGAAATAAGGAAGAATCAACATAATATACAGAGAAGGAGTGGCCAGGTATTTGGGCAAAAACCAGGTGAGCAATGTCCTAAGAGCCAAATGAAAAAAAAAAAGGATTTCAAAGGATTTCAAGGAGGAGGGAGATATCAGCCATGTCAAATGTGCATATATCAAGGAGATGAGAACAGAGAAATGAACACCAACTTAGCAATGTGAAGGCTAAAAATGAGCTATGATCAGTATAACTGGTGATCAGAAACCATTTTTTAATGAAAAGCAAATTATCAGCATGCCTAGCCAGTGTTTAAAGTACAACATTCATAAAGAAGATAGAAACAAGAGTTTAGCACTGTAAAGAATTTTTTAAAAAATTGTGAAAGACACTGAATGGATGGCTGAAAACTTATAAATGAGTAGCACAAAGATCACACCATCAGTATTAAATGCCAATCACAGCAATAGAAATTTAAGGGGAAAGGGTGGAGCAATACCACAGCTCTACTTCAATAGTTACTGTCATTTCATATGTTCCATTTAGAGCTTTATAAAAAGGGAACCCAATCATGCCACGACCCTGCTTACGAAGGCCTCTTTCTTTCCAGGCTAAAGTTCAGCTTTCTAACAGAACACACATAGTCCATTATGGTTTGATCCCCACCTGCCTTGTCTGCCTCTCCTCCCTGCTCCACCTCCTGCATACCCAGGGGTAATAAGCTACCTAGACCTCTGCTGAGGAGCCATGCTCACTCCCACCTCTGCACCACCCTCTCCTTCCACCAATTATTTACCTGCACAAAACCTTCTCATTCTTAGGACTCAGCTCAGATGTCTTCTCCTAGAAGTCCTTTCTGGTTGCTTACCCCATCTCATCTCAGGACTTGGTGCTCATCCAATATCTTCCCAGATCACCTCAACCACATCTCCATCATACCACTCATCACTCAATATTGTCCTTATTTGTCTAGTTCTGCCTCTCCCTCTAGACTGATAAACTACATAAACCCAAGGACCAAGACCAAAGGTATTTCTATCCCAAGTATCTAGTGCAGTGCGTTCCACCAGAGAGAGCAGATGCTCAATAACTGTCTACCAAATCAATGACTAAACCAAGAAAGATCATTTTAATGGCCACGGAGTCTTTCTCATATTATTAGGTTTTTAATTATTTTCTTTTTATTCACTTTTATAACACTTCATGAACCTCTCCAGTCAGATCTGTTTATTTGTACATGTCTTAAGAGTTGTTAAACCTGAACAAAACTTAAAACTCTCAGAATAAAGTACTCCAAACAGAATGGATGTAAAACCTACTTGTTGAAGAAGCAAAGGGAAAGGGCCTAAGGAATTCTCTTGCATTGAACAAGGAATAGGTGCCCACCTCCTCTTGGCACGCCGGAGAACTTTATCTTTAGTCTGTTTTTTCCTCAGTACCTAAATTTAGAGAAAGGGGAGAAAAAACATACATAAACAAAAGTGTAACGGTCTACTTGTTGTAAAAAGTGGAAAGCCCATAAGACAAAGGAATCTTTATGCTAAAGTTGAAGACCAGATAAGAAGGTCATTTTACATGAGAAGAGCTAGATTTCTAAGGTTTCAAAAATCAGATAATTTCCTTTTGGAAATTCCTTCTTTAGGAAAATCATCACTTACACTTAGCTCTTGTAGCTCTGCCCCAATAGAGACAGAAAACACATCTTCTCTAAAACAATCTATAGACAGCACTTAACCTGGTCTTTCTGTTAAAACCTCATACTAGCAAGAGAACCAGGGGAAGAAAATGCACATTCTTTGGAATTTTTAATAAAAGCACATTTAAATAAAAAGAAAATGATGACTGAAAATATCAGTGTAGTTTGAATACCTTCTTCTGATGTTCCAGGTGCACAATGATGTCTTTCTGGGTCTGTTTCTTTGTGTCAGAAAGTAATATTGTGAATGATTTTTTCTTATCAGACAACTCAACAGCCCTGGCTACATATACAGACCCGTCATCTAGAACTCTGAAATCAGGGTCACTGGACAGGATGGAGTCTGCAGACTGGAGGCACTCTTTCAAATTAACTGGAAGTAAAAATTTCAAAGGTGTAAAGCAGAAACACAGGCCAAAAAATCCCAGTAAAATAATTTATACAATCTTCTTCAAAACCACGAAGCAGAATGAAATAAGTCAGCCAATTTGCATTTGCCAAAGATTTTAACCAGTCTTATTACATCTGTTTAAATATAATTTTTCAGATAAAACAATAATCCTTAATTAATACTTCTAGTAAATAAGATGTTTTAAACCTTTATATACTTCTAATAGGCTTATGAACATGATTTTCCTACTACAGTTGTGTGTGCCTTTGCAATTATGGCAAAATGGAGCTACAAAGCCACACACGCCTGAATAAACAAGCAGAAAACTTTTCCTTAACAATACCGTCTGAGTCTTTTAAAATATAACTATCATTCAGCCAGGATCTTTCAAGTTCTACAAGTGGACTGAAAGAGGGGTGGAGTATATGAGTTAGGCAAAACAGTCAAGAAAACTCTACCCTTAAATTCTTCCCACTGGCACTTTTCTGTACACATTTCCCTCATAGTTTATAGTTCTTTCTGTGGCCCCTTTTTTCCAAGTCCCGCAACTAAAATTCTACATCTACATTCCTCCCTGGCAATTGTGCCCTCTATTAAAAGGTAGTAAAAGGGAGGTATCAAAATGTACCTGTCTTCCATCCATTCTTCAACTGTCTGCCTTAACAAAAGCCAAACTGACAAATTAAAACCCACTTAGGTAACAACCTCCTAAATAAATCATATCTATCCCGGTGTAGCATTTTTGCTTGAGTCCAAATTGTTGCAGGTGAAAGCCTTTACCCAAAAAGAAGTGAATGGATTTATGCTTTATTAATGGATATCAATAAAATTGATTTATTTTTTAAAATTATCTTGAATTGTATATGCTAAAAGTAGCTTGAGGCTGGCTCCAAAGGGCAAAGATTGAACATCATGCCCTCCTTCCAGCCTAAAGGAAGATGAACAAAATTTCTGTTTCCAAAATACTGTTTCAAGCGGTCAGCAGCCGGGCTTTGCAAAGGCTCTCGGCTGGCTGCGGCCCACAGCACCGCCAAGATGCCCAAGCGGTGAAGCCGCGGGCAGGGACCAGCCCAAGAGGAAGTCGGCAAGGCTGTCCGCTAAACCTGCTCCTGTGAAAGTGGAAACGAAGCCCAAAAAGGCAGCAGGAAAGAATAAACCTTCAGACAAAAAAGTGCAACCAAAAAGAAAAAGGGGAGCAAAGGGGAAACAAGGTGAAGTGAATAACCAAGAAACTAAAGAAGATTTATCTACAGAAAATGGAGAAACTAAAAATGAGGAGAGTCCAGCCTCTGATGAAGCAGGAGAGAAAGAAGTGAGTCTAGTTAATACCATATACCATGCTGTTTTTCCCTTCTTGTACAATCTAGAGGAATATTCTTACAAACTATTTTGTAAATGCAAGCTTTTTAGTAGCTCTAGAAGAAACATTTGTAAGGAGATTGGAATCCCACTTCATCCCATTTTTTAAGTGTAAATGCTTTTTTTTTTTTAAAGAGGGGATATCATTTGCTGGCTGTTCATTTTTTGGTACAACCAGAAAATAGTGGGGCATTGAATTATGAGAGGCTTTGACTGTCTTGGGTATCAACTTGACCCACGGGGTGAGTGATGACAGTTTTTATACTCTATAATACAATGAATACTAACCGGTGATTTGGATTCACGGCCATGCATTTAATATGTGTTGAAGATTTTAAATTACTCCTCTTCCCATGTTTTTTAGTAGACGTGTTTCTTAAAACCACTCCCTGATCTTGGCTTTCTCTGCCAGAACTCCGTAACATCTTTGGTAGTGGTGGTCCAGTTTTTCTAATAACTTTGTTATGTGCTGTGGAAGGTTGCAAATTGAGTGTGTAGTGTGTATGGTATTTACTGTGAACTAGTGAGACTTAAAGATGTAACAGCTTATCAACGTTTGAAGATACTGGTATGTGATATCCTCTTAAAGAAAACTTGCCTCCAAATTTTAAGCTGGAAAATGACTGGAATAACTTTAGAAAAACAACTACATGGTTTTTTAGGTTTTTGTTATGTACATTAAGAATTGTGTACAAATTATTTATAATGTCTGTTTACTGGTCTTCAAAGCAACCAATAAAATCTCAATTTTGAAAGAAAAAGAAATACAGCTTGAAATTTCTTACCTCTGCCGATCATTTTATCTGCCTCTAGTTTGGAAGGTACATTAAATACCACATGTTTGCAGGCTTCACAAGTAAAGCTGAAGACCTAGAATAAAATAATAATGCATTAATACATTATAGAATAAATAACAAAAAACATATGATCACTTCAATAGATGTGGAAAAAGCAATTGAAAATTTCAAACCCATTTATGCTAAAAGCCCTCAACAAACTAAGACTAGAAGGAAACTTGTTCGACACGATAAAAGGCATCTATGAAAAACCTACAACCAACATCATACTTAGTGGAGAAAGAGCAAATGCTTTCCCATAGATCAGGGATGAGACACTGATGTCTACTTTCACCTCTTCTTTTCAACAATGTTCTGGAGGTTCTAGCCAAGGCAATTAAACAGGAAAATGAAATAAAAGGCATCTGGACTGAGAAAAAAGAAGTAACACTGTCTCTATTCACAGACAACTTCTTATATGGAGAATCCTGGGAATCCACTGAAAAACTACTAGAATTAATAAATCAGTTCAGCAAGGTTACAGAATACTATGATTTTTATAGATATGACACCAAAAGCATGAACAACAAAAGAAAAATTGATAAATAGTATTTACTCAAAATTTTAGAAATTTGTTCTTCAAAAGATACCACAAAAAAGTGAAAAATCCACAGACTAGGAAAAAATATATATGAAAATCTTACAGCAATAAAGGACTTATATTCAGAATATATAGAGAACTTTTACAATTCAATAGCAAAAAGAAGCATAATTTTTAAACAGGCAAAGGATTTGAATAAACATTTCTCCACAGAGATTACACAATTGGCCAATACACACATGAAAAGATGCACAACATCAGTAGGCATTAGGTAGATGCAAATCAAGACTGCAATAAGATGTCTAGGAGTGTGTGGTAGACTGAATTATGTTCTCCAACAAAGAAACATTCTTAATTTTAGCCTGCATTCCTGTGGTTGAGAAACCCATTGTAAATAGGATCTTTTGAAGATAATATTTTTAGTTAAGGTATAGCCCAATTGAATCAGGTTGGACCTTAATCTGTATCACTGGAGTCCTTTATAAGCAGAAGAAATTCAGATACAGTGAATTAGAGAAGCCCACACAGAAGAGCAGGAAGTCAGAGAAAAGTGGAAGAAAAGACAGAGAGAAAGATTGCCGTGTAACTGGAGGTAGAGACGCAAGTCAGGGAACCCCAATGATTACAGCAAGCCAGCACCAGAATGCTACACACTTCAGGGAGAGAGCACAGTCTTGCTGATGCCTTGATTTTGGACTCCTAGCCTCCAAAACTGAGAGTCAATAA
>PVKH010036651.1:0-11568 GCA_004027955.1 Chaetophractus vellerosus | reverse complement strand
GGAGCCGCCGTGGGCAGGGCAAGAAGCTGCCACAGACAGGGCAAGAGCCGCCACGGGCAGGGCAGGTCGCCCGCGGATGGAGCACAGCCAGCCACCCGCGAACTGAAGCAAGCGCCGGCCGTGAACGGACGCAGAGACCGCCCACAAGCGGGGAAAGCCGCGCCTGCGCAGTGACCACTCCCGGCGCGTCGCCGCAGCGGGGGGAAGGGGAGATATGTAATAAAATAAATAAATCTTTAAAAAAAAAAAAAAAAAAAAAAAACATTAAAAAAAAAAAAAAAGAGCATTTCCTTCAGCCAAATCCTTTTAGAACTGTGAGTCTAATCTGAGGGATCATTCAAAGGAGGTCTCCAGGTTTGGGATATAAAGATATTGGCTGTGGTATGTTTATAGGGATTTGTGGGGTAGAGGGGTTTTGTAGGTAACACACTGGGAAAAGAGAAAACCCCACAATATTATGTCGCCCCAACATACTACTGGTAACCATGCTAAAGCCAAAAGATGCAGAAATGGGTGAAGAAAAGGAGGAATTGGCAAATCCCAAGGGAAACTGTAGGGAGGAGATTTGGGGCAGGCCTTCTGAAGCTGTGTGTTCAGGAGAGAATTCTCTTGGGGCACAACACTGATTTTAATTGCAGTTCTTTTTAATGTTTTTACCTAAACCGGATGATGATTGCTGGTTTTAGACATCAATGTTTTTCATCATGTTTAAGGAAGATTACTTTTGAGCCCATTTTATTTAAAGAGTTTAAAATACACACACAACATATTACTACTTTATAGATTGCCTAATGTGCAAGCGTCCTTCCTTCTTGATGACAAACCCTATGAATTCTCAAATTAAGATTCTTTTCATTTATATCAAATGTGGTTTACTGACTTTGTATTCGAATATTTCCGCATCTATACTCACAAGGAATATTTCTTTCTTTTTCCTTACCAACTTTTGATATGTGAGTGTTTCTACTTTCACCAAATATACTGGTTAGCTTTTGCATTTTTCTATCTTCTGGAACAAATCAGGGGACTTACAAATTCCCAAAAGATGTGGGTTTTGTTGGTTTGTTTGTTTTTAAGTGGTGGGATCAAGGGGGGGGAACCTCACTAGTTAACTGATATGAAAGCCTTTTGAGAAAGTCCCTTTTTTCCTACATCTTTTTGGTTTTCTTTTTCTTGAATTGATTTACTTTATTCCCAAAAAATACTCAGTGTATTAATTTATTTTTTAATTAGTTTTTGTTTTCTCCTATAATTTCTGCTACTATCTTAATATCCTTTACCCTGCTTTCTCATGTTTTTCTAATTCTTATAAATATGATGCTTAATTTTGACATGTTACACTTTAATACTTTCATTCTCTAATACTATTTTTATTTTCTCTTTGATCTAAGAATTATTTAGCAGAGACTTATTTTGTTTTGTTTTTAGATTTCCAAGAGATTGTATAAGTTTGCTTAAATGTTCAATATTAAGTTCTGGTTTTATGGCATTACGGTCAGAATCTATAGTCTTTTCAATTCCCTTTGGGGGAATGAGAATTCTATGATGTCTGCCTTATACGATACAAAGTTGGGTAGGTATACACATATATTTATTCAGTCATATCCATAATGATATATTCAAATATTTTATTCTTTAATTAAAAAAAAAAAACTTAATGCCAGAGACTGAGAGAGATGTGAATTTTATTGGATTTTGTTTCTGTCCATTCCTCTTATTTCTGAGTTTCTGATTTCGGAATTGAAATGCCACCTAATTTGTCACATAGGGGTTTGGTAATTTCTTTATTAAGGAATTTAACTCTTAGTAATGAAAATGATGCTCTTTCTCCAATGTTTATGTTTTTGGTTCAGAGTTTGGGTTTACTTCAAATTAATATCACCGTCTCTGCTTTTTTTTAATCTGTGCTTGCCTTGGCAATATTAGCTCATCATTTCCCAACTTTTTAAATTTTAACTGTCTTTCTGTTTCCCTTAAAAATAGCATATAGTTGGATTTTGTTTACAGTTTATATTAGGGGAGATTAAACCTTTATTTTCTGTTCTAACAAAACGTTTGAACCAACTTCTACCATATTATTTTATGCATCCCAGGTATATGTGCCTTACTGTCTCTATGATTGTCTGTCCTTGCTTTTACGTTACCATTTCTGGAAGGTAGAAAAGCTGTATTTACCCTAATGACCAATTGAAGGACCATTATTTTTACTCCTTACTATGATGAGAAATGGGTTGTGCTTTTACTTCTTCCCACACATCTTGTTAATCTTAGTGTAAAATAGAATTCTAGAACCTATTACTACTTTCTTATTCTTGAATTGTTAATTGTTACGGTAAATAGCTATGCTTTTTCAATGTGTGTTTTAACATTCATGCTTAATTTTGCAACTTTATTGACAATTATTATTTGAAGGTAATTCTATGGGTTTAACTTGTTTAATTGCATATCCACTCCTTTTACACTTTGACTTTCCCCTGCTTAAGTTCTTATCTTCGATTTATCTCACTTACAGCTGGAATATTTGTCTACATACATTTTTAGAACTATGTATGATTGGTACTTTTTCAGAGACATTGCCTATTCAAGCAAGACTAACTGTTGCCTTAAAATGTGAAAGCCACTGGACGATGAGCAGAATTCATGAGCAACTATTTCCTTCAGAAAAAAAAAAAATTTTAAGGCTCTATTTTTTTTTCTGGAGAAGACAGTTGAGAAAGAGAAGTCTGAGAAAGGGAGACCTAATTTTATTAAATATTAGTAAATCAGGAAAAGGCAAACCCACCATCTAGACTTATATAATGAATTGTTTCCATATATGCTTTAGATCCCTTTCCTTTTTTCAAAAAAGTAAAATATTAAGATTTAGCTAAATTTGAAATCTGATTTTTGAAGAAAAGTGTTTTGCTTTAATTATGAAATTTTTTTAATTTCTGTTTATGTATAGATATGTGTCTCTTTCTATTTGACATTCTTTACTAGAACACAGATTAATCTTTTTCCTACCAAGTCATTTGTTTTCTTAGTACTGCGTTTGTTTCTATTCTAAGGCATCATTAATGTAATATACATCATTGGTTTAATCATGTATATATGCAGGTATATATATATGTACATATATAATGCATACATCATGGAGAAGATAATTTTCTGCTTTCACAACTATTTAAAAGTCTATGTGGAATGAGGGGAAACTCATCATGGAGATATGGTATTATTTTCTGATTGCAATAGATTGGATCGTCAGATTCTTTATTTGACCTTTTTTTTTTACTTAGTTGTTTCCCTAAAAATTATCTGTAAATTTTTTTCAACACCAATGTGGTTTCCTACAAGGTCAGTTCTGTTCTTTACTGTACTGCCTCCAAGGCACATTTTCATTTACTCTGGTGCGTTTGTGTTTATTTTTTTACATGAATTTCTTCTCTGCCTTTTCACATCTTGGCCAGCTCCCTTCTCGTCTCATTTTTGTAACCTTTTATTTCTTAGACTCCATTCTTCCTTGAGGTTTTAAAAGAACATAGAATTCCATAGCCTATATTGAGCATATTTTCATGTGCTTTACAGCCATTTGTATTTCTTCTGTGGGAAAGTATCTATTTAAATCTCTTGCCCATTTTTTAAAATGGGTTGTTTGTCTTATTTTTGAGATGGAGGATTTCTTCATATATGCTTGATATTAAGCCCTTATCAGATAAATGGTTACCAAATACTTTCTTTCATTGAGTAGGCTGCCTTTTCACTTTCTTGACAAACTCCTTTGAAGCATAAAAGTTTTTAATTTTTAAGAGGTCCCATTTATCTGTTTTTTTCTTTCATTGCTCATGCTTTGGGTATAAAGTTTATGAAACTATTTCCTACTACAAGATCTCATAGATGCTTCCCTACATTGTCTTCCAGGAGCCTAGTGGTCTTGGCTCTTATATTTAGGTCTTTGATCCAATTTGAGTTAATTTTTGTATAGGATGTGAGATGGTGATCCTCTTTAATCTTATGGACATGAATATCCAGTTCTCCCAGCACCTTTCATTGAAGAGGCCATTCTCTCCCAGTTGAGTGGACTTGGTGGCCTTGTCAAATATCAGTTGATGATATATGTGAGTATCTATATCAGAACTTTCGATGCAGTTCCATTGGTCAGTATGTCTACACTTGTGCCAATACTATGCAATTTTGACCACTGTAGCTTTGTAGTATGCTTTAAAGTCAGGTAGCCTGATTTCTTCAATTTCATTTTTCTTTTTCAATATGTTTTTGGTTATTTGTGGCCCCTTGCCTTTCCAAATAAATTTCTTAATTAGCTTTTCCAATTCAGTAAAAAATGCTGTTGTAATTTTTATTGGGATTGCATTAAATCTGTAAATTAGTTTGGGTAGGATAGACATCTTAATGATATTTAGTCTTCCAGTCCATGAATATGGAATATTCTTCCATTTATTTAGGTCTTCTTTGATTTCCTTTAACAATATGTAATTTTCTGTGTACACGCCCTTTTTATCTTTAGTTATGTTTATTACTAGATACTTGATTCTTTTAGTTGTTATTGGAATTGGATTTCTTTTATTTCCTCCTCAAATTGTTCATTATTGGTGCAGAAATGCTACTGATTTTTGTGTGTTGATCTTATATCCTGCCAATTTACTGAACTTGTTTATCACCTCCAGAAGCTTTGTTGTAGATTTTTCAGGGCTTTCTATGTATAGATTCATGTCATCTGCAAACAGTGAAATTTTTACCTCTTCCTTTCCAATTTGGATGCCTTTTATTTCTTTTTCTTGCCTAAATGCTCAAGCAAGTACTTCTAACACAACGTTAAATAAGAGCAGTGACAGTGGGCATCCTTGTCTTGTTCTAGATCTTAGATGAGGGAAAGCCTTTAGCATTTCAACATTGAATATGTTACCTGTGGGTTTTTCAGATATACCTTTTATCATGTTGAGGAAGTTTACTTCTATTCCTATCTTTTAAAGAGTTTTTATCAAGAAAGGATGCTGTATTTTGTCAAATAGTTGATGATCGTGTGATTTTTTTCTTTCAATCTGTTAATGTGGTTTGTTACATTGATTTATTTTCTCATGTTGAACCATCCTTGCATAACAGGGATGAACCCCACATGATCATGGTGTATAATTTAGTTGAGGATTTTAGCATCCAGGTTCATTACAGAGATTGTTCTATATGTTGCTATGGTATTAGGGTGATGCTGGCATCATAGAATGAGCTAGGCAATGTTCCCTCCACTTATATTTTTTGGAAGAGTTTAAGCAACATTGGTGTTAGTTCTTTCTGGAATGATTGGTAGAATTCCCAGGGGAAGCTCTCTGGTTCCAGGCTTTTCTTGGTTGGGTGGTTTTTGATGACTAATTCAATCTCATTACTTGTGATTGGACTGTTGAGTTTATCAGTTTTTTCTTTCATCAATGTAGGCTGCTTGTATGTTTCTAGAAATTTGTCCATTTCATCTAAGTTATCCATCTTGTTAGCATACAATTTCTCAAAGTATCTTCTTAATAAACTCTTTATTTCTGTGGTATCAGTGGTGATATCCCCTCTTGTTTTTTTTTTTCTTTTACTTATTTGCATCTTCTCTCTCTTTTTCATTTTTATTCTAGCTAAAGGTTTGTCAATTTTATTAACCTTCTCAAAGAATCAGTTTTTGGTTTTGTTAATTTTTTCTAGTGTTTTTTTTTAATTCTCAATTTCTTTTAGTTCTACTCTAATCCTTGTTATTCCCTTCTCTCTGTTTGCTTTAGGATTAGTTTGTTGTTCTTTTTCTAGTTCCTCCAGGTGTTCAGTTAGGTCTTCAATTTTAGCTCTTTTTCTTAAAAAAATATAAGCATTTATTGCTATAACTTTCCCTCTTAGCACTGCTTTTCCTGCATCCCATAGATTTTGAAATGTTGTGTTCTCATTTTCATTTGTTTCAAGATAGTTGCTGATTTCTTTTGCAATTTCCTCCTTGAACCATTGATAGTCTAAGAGTATGTTGTTTCATTTCTATGTCTTTTTGACTATTTTGGTTCTCTGACTTTTATTAATTACCAGCTTCATTATGGTAATTACTTTGTATAATTTCAATCTTTTTTAATTCATTGAAATTTGTTTTGTGACCTAGCATGTGGTTTATCCTGAAGAATGATTCATGGGCGCTCAAGAAGAATGTATATACTGCTATATTGGGGTGTAATGTTCTGTATATGTATTTTAGGTCCAAATCCTCTAATGTACTATTCAATGTCTCTGTTTCTTTATTGACCCTCTGTCAAGATGTTCTATCTAATGGCAATAATGATATATTAAAGTCCCCCATTACAATTATAGAGGCATGTATTTCTTTGCTTAGTTTTTCCAATGTTTGCCTCATGTATTTTGGAGCATCCCGGTTAGTTGCATAAAAGTTTATGATTCCACCTTTTATTAATGTATATTGCTCTTTTTTTCTCTTACAATCGTTTTGCATTTAAAATCTATTTTTTCCGATATTAGTATAGCTACTCCTGCCCTTTTTGGTTATTGTTTGCATGTGAAATCATTTTCCAGCCATTCATTGCAACCTCTTTGTGTCCCTGGTTCTAATGTGAGTTTCTTTTTTTATTATTTTATTATTTTATTTTTTTTAAAGAAACTTTAGATTCAATAGATGTTACATAAAAAATATAGGGGATTCCCATATGTCCCACCCCTCACCCTCCCACACTTTCCCACATTAATAACATCCTTCATTAGTGTGGTACATTTGTTACAACTGATGACCATATATTGAAGCATTGTTACTAACTGTGGACTGTAGTTTATGTTATGGTTTACACTCTGTCCCTCAGAATTTTATGTTATAAAATATGTATATAATGGCTTGTGTCTGTTATTGCAATGCCATGCAGGACAATTCCAAAGTCCCAAAAATGCCCCCATTTAACACCTATTCTTCCTTCTCTCTCCCCTCAGAACTTTTGGTGGCCATTGCCTTTATATCAATGATAAAAGTTCTTCCATTGCTAGAAAAATAATGTCTATAATAGAACAATAATAAGTCTATTTTAGTCCATTGTTCATTCCCCAATCTTGAGAATTTTGGGATGGTGATGCCCAATCTGTTTCTAATTGAGAGGGGGCTTAGATCCCATGGGGCAGATGGTTGGAACTATCTTGCTTGCAGTTGCATACACTCAATGTGAGTTTCTTGTAGACAGCATATAGATGGATCATATTTCATTATCCATTCTGCCAATCTGTGTCTTTCGATTGGAGAGTTTAATCTACTAACATCCCATGTTATTACTACCAAAACAGTTCTTGCATTAGCCATTTTTTCTTCAGGTTTACATATGTCATATTTTGTTTTTATTTCTCTTTTTTATTCTTTTAGTTACTCTTGCTAATTATCTTCCTTTCTACACTCTCCTCCAACCTTCTCTCTCCTGTTTTTTCCTTTCAACCTACAGAACTCCTTTTAGTATTTCTTGAAGGACAGGTTCCTCATTGGCAAACTCTCTTAATTTCTGTTTATCTGTGAATATTTTGAACTCTCTTTCGTTTTTGAATGTCAGCTTTGCTGGATACAGAATTCTTGGCTGGCAGATTCTTTTTTCTTTTAGCATCTTAACTATGTCATACCACTGCCTTCTTGCCTCCATGGATGAGAAATCAACACTTAATCTTATCAAGCTTGCTGCTTTCAGTTTTCACTCTTTGTCTTGAGCATTTGACAATTTGATAAGTCTATGTCTCAGGGTAGGTTTTTGGGGATTTATACTGTTTGGAGTGTGATCATTTCCTGGGCATGTATATCTACGTCTCTCAAAACAGTTGGGGATATTTCAGCCATTATTTCCTTCAACACTCCTTCTGCCCACTCTTCCCTTCTTTTATCCCTCTGGGATGCCTATAATGTGTATGTTTCTGCATTTCAGGTTGTCATTCAATTCCCCAAGTCCCTGCTAATATTTTTTTGTTTCTTTTTTATCTCTCTGTTCTACTATCTGTACAATTTCAGATGTAGTATCTTCAATGTCACTAATTCTTTCTGCAGTTTATTCAAATCTGCTGTTATATGACTCCAGTGTATTTTTTATTTCTTGCATTGTGCTATTCATTACCATCAAATATGTTATCTTTTTTAGTATGCTCATGATTGCTTCTGTGTCTTCTTAATATCCTTTATCTCTTCCTTCACTTCATCAAGTTGATTCATGATATTTGTTTGGATATCCTTGATTAGTTGTTCCATGTTCTGCATCTCCTCCTGTGTTTTAGTTTGGTCATTATACTGGGCCATGTCTTCTTGTTTCTTAATATGGCTTGTAATTTTTTGCTGGTGTCTAAGCATCTGTTTATCTTGATGGGTTTATTCAGGTGTTTAGCTTCTCTTTCTACTCTAAGGTTTTATTTTGTTTTGTTTTGTGTTAAGGCTCCTATTTGACAGTTGCTTCAAATTATTCTATATTCTTGTAGTTGTCCATGTTTTCCTGAAAAAAATTTTAAGACCATAGAAAGAAAAGACAGAAGAAGAGAAAAAGAAAAAATAGTCATAATTTTAAAAGATAAAAAAGGAACCAGAAAAGAACCAGGGAAAAAATAAATAATAAGAGTGAAAACCTATTTAAAAATACAAAGGAATAAGAATTTTAAAAGGTAGCATAAAAGAAAATGAAACAAGAAAAAATATATAATAAAAGACCAGAAAAATGAGAAGAGAAGAGAAAAAGAAAAAATGAAGACCAAACAAGAGAAGGTGGAATGTAAGAAAAGCAAAGGAAGAGGGAAAAAAAGAAAGAAAGAAAATAAAGAAATTAAGGAGAAAAAAGAAGAAAAAAAGGAAACAAAAAAAGAGAAAAACAAAACAAAACAAAACAAAAAAACAACCCAGGAAAAACAGGCTTCTCTTTTAGGCCACTAGGAACCACCTCGGGCTGTCAGTGCTCATCGGTCAATCATCCTGCAGCCCACTCTCCATAGGTTAGGTACCCATTTTTAGAGAATAAAATAAATATTAATGTGATAATAATAACAAAAATATGTAAAATAGATTTTTTTAAAACTCAGTATATAAGTTCCCTATCACCAGGTGCCATCTGTGTGCCTGACAACCCACTGGATCATTTTCTGGATCCCCTCTCTTAGGATGTACTGGGGATTGAACTAGGGATCTAGTATATGTGAGGCAGGCATTCATCTACTGAGCTACACCCACTCCACAGGTTAGGTAGGCTTCTGAAAGATTATCTGCCTCTCCCTGCCCTCTAGCCCCTCAGGCAAGCTGGGCCTCTAACAATTTTCAGGTTAACTCTCCTGGCTTCCTTCTTTCCCAGGTTGTTAGGACTTATCACCCCACCACCTTACTGACCTAGTTCCTCTCTCTCCCAGGGCTGGTGGTTGTGGCAGCCTGCTTGATCTCATCCCCTCTCTCCTCTCCCTGGAGTCACATCAGTGCTGGATGGGGGGGTCTTTATTTTTTTCCCTCTGTTCTATCCACTCTATCTACCCTCCCCCTCACATTTCTGTCTCTCTGAGTTTGCTGATTGGTGGTCCCACACCTTCAGCTCCCCCACAGATAGGTCTCTTTAAACCTCCACTTGCTGGACTTGCTGCAGCCAAGATTCAAACCAGGCTCAGCTGACCAAACTCACTAAAGATCAACCACTGTCCACCCTCCACCAGACCTTCTTTCCCCTCTCAGTTGGCTGCTGTGAGCCAGGGGTTTACCAAGGCTATTCTCCTTAAGGGTGGGGGACGTGTGCCGTTCCCAGTCTCAGGGGAGAGTAACTCATGGTTCTTCTCATCGGGCTTTTGTGTCTCTATCACTCTCCCACCTGGATGATGCACGGCACTCACCTGATCTGCAGATCCCCAAAGCAACTCCTTCAGATAGCTTTTTGCCCTTCCTCCATTGTTCTTGTGAGAGAGTTGTGCGGTACCAAGCTGCTCTGACGCCATCTTCCCGGAAGTCCCCACCTCAATCTGAACTCCCCACTCTTAACCAGTAAACTGTACTTTGGAGCACCACACAGGGTAAGGTGTGCCTCCCTTGCATCTATGGGACAATGGACACTTTCCATGTTACCACTTCTTGTCATTGACCCCACATTGGATTTTGATTTGTTTCATTTTATTCTGATTCTCAAAGAAAGAAAGATTTTTCTATACCCCATGTTTACTGGTTGAGAAATTCATCCCTCTCAGGGTTTACCTGGTGCTTCTAGAATCTCCTTGAGAGCAGGTAGATGTACATACATCATATGAAATCCCTGCTGCCTAACAGTCATTTCTCCAGTTTGATTCTTTTTCACTGAGTTTCAGAAATTTAGGCATTACTGAATGTTAATCCTACTTCAATTCGATCTGCCTATTCTGCAGTTGGGGACAATTTTTCCCAAATATTAATGTTGTTTTGCATCGATAGGCTTCTTATCTAGGGCTAAGGCAGTTTTGCATCTTTTCATTTGTTTTCAAGTTCATTGCAAGGAGAATGAATTCTAAGAATACAATGATGGCTCCCACATCCACTTATGTGGCTGGGTTTCCCATTTCCCACAGAACTCTCGCCAACATTGTTTAGACTGCTATTGGCTTGTATCTTATTACTCAAGCTTTCAGTCTTGTCTCATAAAATGAGGCAATTGGCAAAAAAAGCACAGCTGAAAAACTCAATGAGGAAGGGAAGGAAGGGAGGAAGCAAGAAAACACAGAGTCCCCAAAGTGACCCTAGTACCACTTAAATTGCCATGGGACAGCAGACATGAAACGTGATTTCCCTCATGGTTTGATTTCTTAAATCCATCTCCACTCTGTCATTACTTGACCACAAAGGGAGAACATTCTGTTGTCACTAAATCACATGCCTGAACAGAGAAGGAAGTTTATATTGGTTTAATCCTCATTCATAGCTATGAAAATGTGCCTTCTCTTTCTCAGGAAACAATTCATTATTGGAAATGCCACTGCTAACATGAACAAATTGATTTAACCCATTAGGCTTTCTTAATCTAAAATGTGGCTTTGTTGATGAGATAAACTCTATGATATACTAAGGGAGAAAAATACATTTCACTCAACGATAAGGATGCCCCAAGTGAATTATCTCTCTGAGGATTTTCTTGTGATTTGGGTCCTTGGTAAATAAAATGCATTTTGTTCTTCGATTATAAAAGTCTTATTTTATTTTTTCCAATTTTTGAAATATCAAATAAAAACCACTATGTTCTGGCACAACACTAAGCCTTGGACCTTTTGTGGTCCCTATTCTTGCTAAGTATAGTTTGAAAGGTAGTCTTGTCATGTCTATATGGCAAAGATCGTTTCCCCCTCCTCCTCTCCCCCAGTATATAAACTCTGGGTCCTAGTGGATGGCAGAATAACTTATTGTCATACCTCCTGTTTCTTGAAATGTTAGTTCTGTGCTTTTTAATTAAGATAAGATAGCTCTGGAAGTAGAAATGTTTACTTTAATTTTTATTATATTTCAACAGGCCATGATAAGATATCCACCAATACTCTGCCATTTTGCTAGCTTAGTAACAGACACTTTCACCCTTTCACATATAGCATGCACATCTATTTAACTTTTCAAGAGGA
>PVKH010036650.1:0-11563 GCA_004027955.1 Chaetophractus vellerosus | reverse complement strand
GGGCAGATGGCCTTGAGAAAGGCAAGCCGCTGTGGGCGGGGCAAAGCCGCCGTGGGCAAGGCAAAAAGCTGTCATGGGCAGGGCGGAGCCCCCACGGGCATGGCAAGTCACCCGTGAAACACGGAGCTGCCGCCCGTGAAACACAGAGCCGAGCAGTCGGCAAAACATGGAGCTGTGCTTCCCGCAAAACACGGAGCGGAGCTGCCCGTGAAACGGGAGGGAGCCACCTACGAGAGGGGCTAGCCGCCTGCGCGGAGGGCCGACTCGGCACGTCACCTCAAAAACGGGGGGAGACAAGAAGCAGACATAGAAGAACACAGAAGAATGGACACACAGCAAAAGCAGGCAGAAAGGGGGGGATATGTAATAAACAAAAAAAATGGATAAAAGTAAATAAATAAATCGTTTAAAAAAAAAGAAATCTACAACATTGTTTATTCATAGTTAAAAATCTTTAACACCCCCTTTCATTCTTCAGTGATGCTTTCACACATTAGTAAAGTGTCAGTGACTGTCTAATGAAATAAATTGTTATTCAGGGGTGCAATTCAAGTGTGAAATTGTGAGCTAGGCATTCAGAAAACCTGATGCAATGTAATCCTTAGCATCAAGCAAATATTATTCACTTTAAACATATGCTCCAGAATCAGATGGTGATGCAGAGATAGGAGTTCAAAATGTTTCCAGGCAGGAAAAGGGAAGACTGGTAGCACTGCACACAGCAGGAGTCAGGCTGAAAATAGGATCATTAAAACTTTGTCACCCTGTGATAGACATTTTCAAGCTATGTGAAAGTAAGCAAGTCACATTGTCACACTCTGAATGATGCGTTCCTCATCTGTAAAATACCTTCTACACAGAATCCTTGTGAAAGTGATCTTAGAGAGATACCATAGGAAAATTATCTATAAGCTTTAATCTCTTTAAAAAGAATACCGTAGTATACTTGACTGTATTCTGCATCCTTGGAAGCTGTAGTGAAAAGACAGTTTTTTAATACCTCAGTGTATATGGGAAAAAACCTTAGATAGATATGGATGGATTTGTTTCATCCTTTATATTAATGATAGAAAAAAATCACCAGGAATGCTAGTTTGTAGAAGATTTAAAAGGTACTAGGAAAAAAAAGACTCTGTAAATGCCCATACCTAGCAAGGAATACTTCAGCGAACTCTGCAGAGAAACAAGACAGATTTTCTTCAGGAAGGCTAATATGTAAGAAGTGGTGATCCTATCAAGATCTGCAGAGTAAACTGGAATAACAAACACCCCGTAAATTCCAGTGAGGTAGTGTAGGATGAAGGTATTGAAGAAGACATAGATTATAGCTCACAGAAACTTTGAGCTCCAGCTTCCAAAACCACAGGAAATGTAGTGTCTTATAAATTAGTCACAGGTAGAGTGTGAGGATTGCTGATCCCTAAAAATGACTGGAACCCTAGCAGGGCTCTCACCAAAATTTAACCTCTGTCCCCTGCGGCTAGGTTCCTTATTTCTCTACTTAAAGACATGAAAGAACGGGTGCAGGGTAAATAAGATGGCTACCAACAGCTTCCAGATTCAGGCCTCACAAAGTAAATCAGCAGAGAACTTTTCTTCTTTCCTTATTTCCAAATTTTAAAACTATGAGAAAAGGATTTTGTTTCTTGCCTGGACTTGAGATCACCATTTTAGGAAGCGGTGAGGAGTGGGGGTGGGGAGGGCAGGAGTGCTTACTGACATTGACCACGCCCTCAGAATCACGTGGGAGGAGGAGAAGGAAAAAGAGCTCCCCGAAAAGAAGGTGCGTAGTGTTACCAAAAGAAAAGGGAAAGGTCTGAACAAATAGAATAACTGAAGCCCACTGCAGGGATTTTGGCTCTTTTTCTTTTTTTCCCCTGAAGTGTGTAGGAATCTTTTTAGAGAAACATGTATAGTTAGATTATTTTACTCAAAACCTAGCCATACCTTTTAGCATTCAAAAATTATCCTAGACAACTTGGTTTATCATCAGCCTTTTTATTCTTGTTCTTTGATAAAAATTTAAAGGCTCTTAAGTGTTCTGATGCATTAGCAGTGATATTTTCTTTGGTAATTGTGGCATGAAACTAACAATATGGGACGTCTTTTTCTTTATGCATGCTCCACACCTCATATAAGTTGTTAGAGAATTAGCTAAAAGACTAATGAAATATATATTTATCTTCCTAACATGAATTTGGATGTGGTTTTACTTAGAATTCTAAAAAATTCTTTTATGCTAACCCTTCATAGTCAAACCCTCCATCCACCCACCAAACACTGGTAATCACTACTCTATTCTCATTCTTTATAGTTTGCCTTTTCTACAATGTCATGTCAGTGGAATCACATGGCATATAGCCTTTTGGGTCTGGGTTCTTTCACTTAGCATAATGCATTTGATTTTATCCATGTTGTTGCATGTATCAATAGTTCATTCCTTTTTTACTCCTATGTAAGCATTCCACTGCCTTAACACAGTTTGTTTATATAATCACTAGATACAATTTTCTCAACACATGGGTTTTTTTCCAGTTTTTGGTGGTGAAGAACAAGTCTGCTATAAATAATTGAGTGCAGAATTGTGTAACTTTCTAGGAATGGAATCACTGGGTCATATGGTACTTAAAAAGTAAATGCAAAAATGCTTATGAAACATTTTTGCTTTTCCACGAGCAATTCATGTAGGTTATAGTTTCTCAAGATCAACCTTTTATAGATATAGAATTATTCAGGTTATCTATTCCTTCTTAAGTAACTTTTTTAGTTTTTGTCTTTTGAGGATTTGGTCCTTTTTAAATAATTTGTTGAATTTATAAGCATAGAGTTGTTAATAGGATTCCTTTGTTATTCTTTTACTATGTGTAGCAGCTATACTAATGCCCCAACTTCATTCCTAATATTGGTAATTTGTGTCAACTCTTATTTTTAATTGTCAGCCTGGCTAGAAGTTTATCAATTTGATTAAATTTTCCAAAAAATTGCTTTTGAATTCATTGATTTTTCCTAAGATGACAGTATAAAATATTTATTTGAGGGGTTTCTTCTCTTATATTGTAAGCATTTAATTCTACAAATTTCCCTTTAAGTACCTTTTTTTTTTTTTTTGGAGATCCCAGGGATTGAATCAAGGACCTCATACGTGGAAGGCAGGTGCTCAACCACTTAAGCTAAACCCTACTCCCTTAAGTACTCTTTATCCTATCAATTATGATATGTTCTATTTGCATTTTTTCTGTTTAAAGTGTTTTCTAATTTTTCTTGAAATCTCTTATTTGACTCAAATATTTTAGCATTCAATTCACATTTAGCTATTGGCTTTTATCTATTGCTTTATATTATTTTTGTTGCTGTGGCATATTTAGAAGTATGTTATTTAATTTCCAAATGGGGATTTTACAAATATTTTTCTGTTATTGATTTTTTCAATTCTATTTTGGTCAGAGAATCTTTGTATGATTTGCAGTCTTTAAAATTTTTAACGTTAGTTTTATGGCCCAGTATATTATGGTCTATCTTGGCAATTTTCCTGCATACATTTGAAAAGAATGTATATTCTGATATGGGTGGAATATTCTATAAATTTCAGTTAGGTCAAGGTTGGTTGATAGCATTATTCAAATTTTCTAAATCCTTGCTAATTATCTGTCAACTTGTACTAACAATTCCTGACACAGGAGTGTTGTTGTCTCCATATATAATCTGGACTGTTTATTTGCTTTTCATTTCAATCAGGTTTTTTGTTCCATGTATTTGGAAGTTATTTTTTTGTGTTCTTACACATTTATTATTGTTAATATCTTCTTGGAAGGTTGTTTTATCACTATGTAATCTTCCCTTTATTTCTGGTAATTTTCCTTGTTTTGAAGGCTACTTTGTTTGTTTTGTCTGACCGGATTTCTTTTGAGTAGTGTTTGCTTAGTATATTTTTCTCTGCTGCTTTCCTTCAGGAGCTTCAAAAGATTATGACATATTTTCCTCACAAAGGGAAAAGAATTGTCTTACCTCATAATGTCTATCATCACTTTGTAAAGTATTTGCTATGTTAATTGCGAGGTAACTTTATGTTTGAAGCGTTACTGTCTTATTCCAGTATGTGCACACATGGACACACACATACACACACGTGTACACACCAGTAATTCACGAGGGGCTCATTTCTGTTTTACAGAATATCCATAATTACTAAAATGCTCTAACATAAGATAAAGACAACAAAAATAAAGGATGGGTGCCATATAACTAGAAGCATAAAGCCTATTTAAGAGGATATGTTTAAATTGTTGAACACATAAAATCAATTTTAGCCTGATTGGTACTTTCTGTGGAAAAGCATTAATATAATTAATACTGCTAGGAGGGCCACGGAAATTCTAAATCATGTAACAATACCATTTTCCATTTTTATACATTGAATACAAAAAGTACAGTTTGAGCTGCTCCTCAGTAATTACAAAACATTCATCTAAAACCTAAGAGTAAGGAACAAATGCCAAGAAAAGTTACACCATGAGCTTTTCTCCTGCAAGATTATAGCATAAAGAACCAGGACTTCTAGAAATTCTCCTCAGTTATGTGAAAAAGTGCAAGTTAATTCTATATTGTCCATGTATAAATTTTAATATCCCTTAATTTTTCAGCTTCAGTTTTCTTTTGAAGTTTAGATATGCGTCAGGGTAATTCAAAATCCCTCGTAACATTTCCTCTGCCTGTGTAGCTTTTCTCACCACACATTTTCCTTCATCCTACACATACTAATTCACGAAGAATTATTCTACCACAGAGAATCTGCTAATCTTCCAGGCAGAAATAATATTGAGTACCATTATTTTATCATTAACACTTTATCATTCAGTTTAGTCAGCCAATAAATAGTTATTTAGTATCTCCATTATGCTAGCACTATGTTGAACTGAGAAGACTGGGTAAGGAAAAAAAGTCATATTCTTGTCATTTTTTAACACCTTAATTCCTTTCACAATCATTGATTTGTGCACTAAATGTGAAGGTACTGTGTTATATGTGTGTATATATGAATGTGTGTATGTATGTATATATGTATTTATTGTGTGTGTATTATAGAGATCTGCAATATGTATTTATTTTTCTCTGAAAAGAATGAAAATTAAGTTTTATTAATATCTAACACACATACTTACATTATATATGCATGCAATTTATTTAAAAAATGCAGATTTTTGGTTACATACTCAAAAATTTGGAAGAATGTGTAGTATTGTATTCTCATACTTCTAGCAAAGTATATATCATACTGAATTTTAGTTAGCTTGCCCAAGGAGTTGGATTTTAAACTCCTTTGAGGAAAATGCCATGCCTTCTTACTCATCAATATACTTAGCAGTGTTTAGCATAGAGACACAAGATTGAATTAAATAATTAATTTTAAAGGTGACAGTTACACAAATATGGAAAGTACTCCTTTCAAAAGTAGTAAACGCAGCTTTGCAGAAGTTATTCAAACTGAAAATCTGAGAGAATATCATAAGGGTTATAGAAAGCAATATATTGGGTCAGATAAACTGTATAATATTCTAAATTAATTTCTCACAGTAATCCTCTGTAAATCTATGACTATTACTTCATTTAGAGTTTTGTGAATATTATATGAAGAGAAATTAATGTCTGGGTCCCCTATAAGGCAAGCACAAATTTTAACCACCTATTATAACAGTTACTCTATTATCCTGTCATTTTAATTAATTTTTCTTTTTGTCAAACTATGTAATTATTGAAATGTATGCTAAAATTCTTGAAAAAAATTCAAGGTAAACTTCAACTTAATAAAGTTTAATTTCTATCTTATCATTTTATGTCAGACTGGAAAACACCTACCATGAACTTGCCAATAGTCAAAGCAGATAGTAACTACCATGTCTTTTCAGATATGTGCTACAGACTAAAATATACACTTATCGGGGCTGCCAAAAGGAATTAAACTGGGCAGAAGTCACAGAAGAGCAAGTCAGGAAAGAAACAAAAAGAGTGGCAAGGGCCCTGACAGGAGCAGACCTCAAAAATAAATTTTCAACATAAATGCCCCGGTAGAAGGCGAGGGGCTCACCCTCAAGCGGGAAAGCGGCATTGCTTGTTTAACACAGGAACATGGAGCTAAGGTTACAATGACTGTTGGCAGAAGCCCTCCTAAACCTGGTTCCAGAGAGGCAAAAGAGGCAAAACTGTATACAAAAAGTACACAGATCGGCGATGCATGCAGGACCACAGGGAAGAAGAGCGGTGCAGGTGACCAGACTAGAAGGCTAACGTGGCTCCTTCATACTCCACACTAGGCCCTCCTGTAAACAGCCACAAAAGAAAACTCTATTTTCTTTATTTAGTAGAAATAAAAGTGGAATTGGCACAGCTGAGGTGAAAAGGTGCAAGAAAAAAAAAAACAGATAAAAAGCAGTTAAATTCCTAGAGACAGTTTTTTATAGAAGAGATTAAAATTATAACCAAAAATTTTTGGAGGGCAAAACAAAATCATAATGAAGCAATCACCTCTATGAAAGAAGATCACAAAGAGCCACCGAGTGCACACTTTGAATGGAATGTACAAATTATGGGACTGTATAACACAGTGAATCCTGTGGTGGAAGATTGGACTGTTATTAGTTTGAAGATTAGTTTGAAGATTAGTTTGAAGATCTTATTGGTTTGAGAACATTTCTGAACTATAACAAGTATAGAGGGTGTCAATAACCGGGTGGATTGGAGAAAACATACAGCCAATGTAAGATATTGGTTATAGTTAGTAATGTTTTGACAATGCTCTTTCATAGTTTGCAACAAATGTTTCACAACAATGCAAAGTGTTGTAGTGGGGTAATGTGTGGGAGCCCTGTATGATGTTATGCGTGTTTGTTTTGTACGTTCACAAATTTTACTAAACATTTTTTCTTTTCTTTTTAAAGATTTATTTATTTATTTTACTTTTTTATCCACTTAAAACCCCCTCCCCCCCATTTTTGCTGTTTTGTGTCCATTCACTGGGCAATTCTCTGTGTCTGTTTCCTGCCCTCTCTTCTCATCCTTCTCCTCCTATCTACATCGGGATTCGATCTTGGGAACCTCGATGTGGGAGAGAGGTGTTCCGCCACCTGTGCCACCTCAGTTCCTGGTTTTTCGGCATGTCTCATCTTAGTTCTCCCTTGTGCCACTCCCCAGCTACATCATCATCTTGCTGCGTGGCTCGGGGGGTCTGACACACACCTTCTATAATTTTTCTTTCATTTTACCAGGAGGTCCCGGTGATGGAACCCAGGTCCCTTCATATGGGAGACAGATGCCCAACCATTTGAGACACATCTGGCCCCTAAACACTTACTCTTTATAGCTGTTCATGTATGAATGATAAACTTCAATTCAATGAAGTTTAGTAAAAGAAGGTCACAAAGCAGAAAATCAAGAATACAAGGTCAAAAAGCCAACATAAGTGGATTTGAAAAATTAACTGGTGGATACAAGGAAACTATAGAATTAAGACTTAAAATATGAGAATAAGTGTTTGCCATACCCTGGATTCTCAAAACAAAACAAAATACAGATCTTAAAAGAAAAGGTCATGTGTGTAAACATGTATTCAAAAGTGCATTTCTAGGGGCGCAGTGGCAACAGAAAAGGAAAGTGAAGCAGAGAAGAGAGAATCAATGTAACAGAGAGCTTCATTGCAGTGACTGCAGCATTGTGACAAGCATTGCTTACTGCTTTTCTTGAAGGATTCCTTCCGAGAACCCTTATGAAGATGTTGCATCTCTGAGCCATCTGTTCAGAGAAGGGGTAGAGTTTAGCTGCAGGTTTCTGTCTCCCATTAGTCAAAGTTTGTTCCATAGTTGTTGAGCTCTCCCCTGCTTTTGAACTGCACCACCAGTCTCCTCAAAAGACTCCTGGAGAAGCCAGCGCCCTGTACTGAGTGATGGCATCTTTAACCCTACACAAGTCAGTGAACTCCTTACGTTCCCACTTGTCATCTGTAGGCTTATGAGCCTGGCCAGGTATCCACAGGTCTCAAGTCCTGCTTCTCATGACTCAGCAGCCACAGGGAAGCTCTGGAGATGAAGGTGGGAGGCATTCAAAGCTGGCATGAGACTATCACTGGGAGGTTTTCTGCATGTGACTGCAAGGCTCTGGGTGCAGCCACCAAACCAGGACCATTGTTTGCAGAGCCTGTTGTAGCAACAAAATCCTAACTTAATATCTTTTAGAGAAGCAAACTCTCTCTAAGGGGTACAGTAGCCAGGAAACAAGCAAGTTCACAGATCCAGAGTGGTACATAAACCAAGTCCAGTGCAGTGTGACAGAAGAGGGACAGATACACTATGCCAGGAAAATGTAGACATAATACACCTGGGGAAAAAAATTGAATAAAAGTGAAAAGTAATGTGGTAAATAAGTTTGCCCATAGCATTACATTTGATGGAAGGTGTGGAATGTCTCTTACAGCTCTCGAATCAAGTAATAAGAGTATAAGAATATTTGACAGTGTACATCAAAACTCTAAGAAAAGTAATATCATTGACTAAATTTGGAAGATAGAGCAGAGAGAGAGGGAAATGAGAGAATAGTGACTCATAGCAATAAAAGATGAATGGCATTGATTAGCCTAAGAGAAATTTAGTGATTACAAATTTCACAAAATCATTAATTAACAGGGTCAGGAATTCCAGTCTTCTGAATCTGGGCAAGAGTGCTCAGTACAGTCCTATTCCATCATACTTAAGAAGCAGATGGTAGTCCTTGGAAAACTCTGAGTTATAAACCACAGAACACATAAACATATGCACACGCATGCACATCCATACATGTGCACGCAATCACATGCACACACACACACACACACCTTAAAATGAGCCAACACTCATTACAAGAAAGAGTGCTATTTTAAATCAACGGTGTATTATTAATTGTTTTCTTATTTTTAAATTAACTGTAAATTCAGCGACGGTAAAAAGCCTGTCTCCCATTTTTGTTTTGTTTTGTTTCTATTTGTGCTTTTTACTTTTTAAATTTTAAACTTGTCTTCAAACACTTAGGAGTGTTATGAGAAAAGATGACTTTGTGCATGGGAAACCCTCCTAAGGAGAGACCCCACATCACTATGGCCATTTATCAAGGGAATAGCATCCTTCGTAGATGAAAACATATTGTATTACTTGAGATACCAGAGCAGCTTACAGAGTTGAGGTTGATATTATACCTAATGTATCAACAGATAGTTATATTCAAACTGCAAAATGAATTTTGGAGCATATACTTGGAATGTGAAATAGAACTGCTAAAACATGCAATTTGATTTTTCAATCTTACTTCCAATCTTTTCGCAATGTGCAATTTTTCATTCCTGCTACTGTCAGAATTAGAAATCTTATAACCCATTTTTTTTCCTTTTGTTCTTATAAAGTATATCTGGTCACTTTCTTCTTTAGCTTGAAAGATTCTTTGAATTATTTCCAACTGAAATATTGAATGAGGAAACAGTTAAAGCAGCTAGAATAATATTCCTACAAATATACAGAAGAGTTAAAGATAAATGCCTGAAGAATCGAGTGACAGGCCTCCTATATTTGGCACTATTTGCTCAGGCCCAGCAAAGAGGAGCCTGATAGACGTTCTGCATCTGAGAAGTGTCAGCAGGTCATCAAGCCGAATCCTGGCTTGAGGTTCCGTGGCTATTTGCAATACAGACTTGTTCCGAGGGTCACGGAAGCTGAACTTAGCTTTTCATTTGATGCCAGGTTATATCAATAAATTTAAGCAGAGTGAACTGCACCCGGAAACCTTTTTGAGCTGTGGTGCCAGGAGCCACTTGCCTAAACCGGAAAAATGGCTGCTTCGACAGAAACCATTTGGTTTGTGGCATAGCAGGACCTTAAGGGTGAGAAACAGCTAGTCTATTACAGCTGATTTTTACTCCTAAAAACCAGAATCCCAGCACATATTTGTCTCTGGCCATGCCTCAGTGATTGTCAGAAACAGGAAAACAGGTTTGACAGGCTGATGGGTACACTGAAAAAATAACAACAAAGTATGATAAAGCAGTGGCAAACCCAGTGGCCTATGGTTCAGATAACGTGCTTGCAAAAACTGCATGTTTTTCCAAGGCTCAGAGCAGTGAATCCAAAGTTGGCT
The DNA here is from genome assembly GCA_004027955.1 of Chaetophractus vellerosus. Taxonomy (NCBI): domain Eukaryota; kingdom Metazoa; phylum Chordata; class Mammalia; order Cingulata; family Chlamyphoridae; genus Chaetophractus; species Chaetophractus vellerosus. The sequence continues at coordinate 1,417 of PVKH010036650.1, read as the reverse complement.
GCTTCTGCCACTTGGCTGATGTCTGGAACAGCTTAGGGTAAGGTGGGGCTACAGATTTCTTCAAAAAGACATTGCCAACAAAAGTTGAAGGAAGGACATCTACTATCTGTTCTCATATAACAGCCATCTGAAGATGATGGATATTAAAGGGATTTGAAGTAGAGACCATGCATTTGGAATGTCTTGTTAGGGATGGAATAGAGAAGTAGGAGAAACATCTCACCACACACCGACATAGAGCTCTCAAATGGCTGTGCTTACATAGTCTTTCAGACAGAGGAGGACATGTGGCCAAATTTGTTCATTTACTTTTTAACTCTGCAAGCATCAGACTGGCAAAGCAGAGCTCATTCATCATTGCCTCCAGAGCCAGGAGTTCATGCTTTGCATGGAATCTTTGTGCAATTTAACTTAATCTGAGTCTCTGTGTTTTTGTAGGTTTGGTGACTGTGAGGGCCAAAGCTTGTTTATCTTCAGTGAAAGATAAACACAGAAGGACACAGAGTATATTTATGCTGATGAAGATCATGGGGTACCAGATTGCCATTATGGAATAGTTATTTTCTTCTTTGAGGACCAGGGTCCCTTAGCTTTCCCATCTGTTTGCACTGCTCCACCTCTGGTAATGCACGTTGCACTCCCCCGCATGTGTGCCCTGACATCACGGTGCCACTGTTCCCGTGCTCTCTGTACACCTTAAAACACAGTCACCTAATACCAAGGGAAACTCAGGAGAAAGCAGCTGATATTATCAATAAAGGTTGCAGTTTAGAGGAAAAAGGCTAGAAAACCACATTGGAACTCCACAGAAGGACTGTGAAACAGGGTTGACATTTGCCAAGCTTAAGTGGGCTCACATGGGATGAATGAAGGCTACAACCTCATCATATAGTCCCTGAAACATCAGTATAGTATAGTGTTCAAATATGGATTTTAATATTAAGTAATTCACATTTCTAATCATTTCTCATTGGAGAACTCATGCACAGAGAAAGGATGGAAATGACACCTAATTCATGGAGCTTTCATGAGTATTAGAGAAGATGATGCTAAAGTGCTTACTCTAATGCCTGAATGACATAGGTATCTCAGTATGTTCACTAAGAGTATTATGTTTATCATATTGCTACATTGGATAGGACATTTTTCTATAAATTTTTTCCTAATGTGCTGCTCTGTTATGGAGATGGCTACTCGATCAATGTTTGTTACAATGGACAAGTTTTTTAGATTATCATGTAGAAAGGTATTGGTACAGAAATAGAGATCTGAGGTGTGGGGAACAGATGTGGCTCAAATGGTTGGGCATCCGTCTCCCACATGGAGGGTCCTGGGTTTGATCCCTGGGACCCCCCAGTAAAACAACAACAACAACAACAACAACAAAAAAAAACCCTAACACAGAGATCTAAGGTGT
>PVKH010036649.1:0-11565 GCA_004027955.1 Chaetophractus vellerosus | reverse complement strand
AAAAATGGATAAAAGTAAATAAATCTAAAAAAAAATAAACTGTTTCTAAATTATTTTATAATTAATTATATTTTATATTTTATAATGAAAGCATACGTTTAACTTTTATAGTTTATTTTTAAATAAATTATACATTAGATTCAATGGATTGTTAAATGCTGGGTGGACAGTGCAGGAGTTAAAAGAGCTTAAGCCCTGCAATAGAAAGAGGTCATTCAAAGCTCCCTCATCTACCAGCTGTGCCCCTTGGGTGACTTCTTCTACCTCCCTAAGCCGAAATTTCCTTATCTTTAAGACAGGGATTAATAGTATCTCTTTCTTAAGGGTGTTGAAAAGATTAAATAAGATAGTACATATAAAGTACTTAGTGCTGTGCCTGGGAATTGGTAAGCTGTCAGTCAACATAGCTATTACTGGGTTTTTTTTTACATTGCTGTTTCATATTGCAAAGAAATGTGTCTTCCCCCCTGCCACAGCACACTGCAATGTCTCTTTTAGTAAAGCTAGGTTACATCTAAAATAGGCCATTAGGAAGGAGCTCACATACACTTGTGTGAGCTGCATATTACCTTGTCTTGAAGAATGTTGAACTGTGTTATCTGCTAGAGAATTTGAATTAGCACATGTACACAGATTCTGAACCTCTTTGAGCCCAGCCCAAAGCCTTGCATTTAGTAGATGCTTAGCAGAGTACTGTTTGATAGACGTCCAACCCTGAGGGGAAGCCTTTCATTTTGCTCTGAGTGAAAAAGATGCAATCTTTGTGGATGGGTGTTTGGGGAATTCCTGCAATATGTCTCAGATGGATTGTGCATTGTTGTGTTGTTTTTTTTTTTTAACTCACCATTTTAACTCTGATCTGTTCCAGGGGATTTTCTAGTTTTTCAGATGTCATACTGGATGAAAGTAGTAGCTGCATGAACATTGGTTAGGGGGTGCAGATGATGTTAGGATCCTTCATTTTAGATTGTCTCTAAGACAACATCCCAGGTGGCTTATCTTTATTATGGAATTGCTAAGTTATTATTGTGCCTTTCCTCCAGAAAGCTTAAGATGAAGTCACATAGGCAGTCTTATTTACAAGGTGATTACTGTTCCATTTCCTAAATGTTCCACCATGTGAAAAGAATTCTGAGAATTTCATTCTTTTGGGGAAAACTGATTTTACTTTCTTGATAAATCTCTACCACTCATTGAGTTAATTGACAATTCCCACAGATTTTTGTTGTAGTAGTCATATCATCATAGCTTCTTAAGATTATTTAATGCTTTGGAAGCTCCTCAGAAAACCTAGAATGTTTTCAAGTCTGTGTAAGGGGGTGTTTAGAGACACTATAAGCATCTCTTAATTCAAATAAACTAATTTATTTATTTTTTTATTCAAAATTCATCTTTTAGAATTCACCTTCTAATTTGATCTTTACTGCTGTCAAAATATTTCATTTCCTTTGACTTTACATTTAATAATTCAAGCTCTACTACCTCTTGTTCACATCTTTGTTTCAGTCTGTTTAAAGATTTCTACAAACAAAGATCTTATGCATTTTTCATATTCTATTTAATGGCTAGATGCATGTCAGTGCATAGTATTTGAGTCATTAGTGTGCCACAAAATATTTTACCAAGACATGTGGTGCGTCATCAAATAATTGAATTACAAAGATAGCTGTAAATGGAACAAGTTTACAAAAGTAAATAGTGTTCCTTTTTAAAAGAAAGATTCTTGACTTATTCAGATTCTGAGATTTTATTAGCTCTGGCTTGCTAAAAGAAAGAAATTGAACAAGTAAATAGCATGTGCTTTGCCATATATAGCAAATCCTGAATCATTCACATTATTTTATATAACTGACCCACATTTGTTCTTGCCTGTATTTTTTTTTATCTGTGCACCTCAGTTTTTGGGGGGAAGGGTGGTGAAATGAAGGATTATAATTTAATTAGTTCATAAATCTCTCCCATTTCTAAACTCCTATAAGGCTTTAAGTCTTATTTCCTTTGGGGCCTTAATACTCTTGCTGATTGATGTGGCGGAGTTGTCTGGAATCATCTTCCTTGGTAGACAAGATTGATTGACCCTGTGAAGTTCTAGGAAGGCACCTTGATCCAGGAATGAATCCATTCATTCAGCAGACACATACTATGCTAGGTGAGTCCTAAAGGAGCTCACAGTCTAATAAGGAGTGGTGGTTTTAAAACATGGCCCCCAAAATTCTTTGGCATTCCTCTCATCTTTTATAAGGTAGGGCTTTGCCGTTTCCCCTTAAATCTGACAATATTGCCTGACGATAGAATATGGCAGAAGTGACACAGTGTATGAGTTTCTGGGCCTAGGCCTTAAGAAACCAGCAGCTTTTACTTCCTGTCTTCTGGAACACTTACTCTTAGAAACCAGCTGCCATGCTGTCAAGAGGCTTAAACTGCCCTATGTAGAGACCCAGGCAGAGAGGACCCACCAGCCAGCACCCTTGTGAATGGAGCAGAGATAAGCTTTTCCCATTGAGACCTGCCCAAATTTCAGATTCATGAGAAACATAAATGATTATTGTTGTGTTACATCACTAAGTTTTTCAGTGATCTGTTTCCATAACAAGGAGATAGACACAAAAGCAAGCAATTTTGAAGCAGTATATACTTATAATGACAGGTACAGGGTATCATGGAAACACTAAGGACAGATACCTACCTAATCCTGCCTTCATTATCGAGGAAGACTTCCTCAGTGAGATGGCATTTGAACTGATTCTTGAATGAGTAAGGGTTATCCAGGTAGGGAAGAAAGGGCAGGGTGTTCTGATCACAAAATTGTGATCAGAAGTAGAGAGGCGGGAAGCTTCATGGTGTGCATGAGGAATTATGAGCAGTTAGGTGTTGCTGGAGCATAAAGCTGGTCCAGAAAGTAAATGTTGGTGTAGTATGAACATTGAAGGGTCTTGTATGCCATGTGAAGGCATATTGTGTATAGACAATTTGGCATTTTTATTATTGTTGTATTTTATGCAGGATTGAGGAATCCGGTCATATTTGTGTTTTAGAGCCTCTGTCAGCTGTGGTGAAGGTAGATTTGAGTGTATTCGTATTGGAAACAGGAAGAGCAGTGAGGTGGCCATTTTTGTACTTGAGGCAAGGACATCGAGGGCCTGAATTAAAACTAACAGTGGGAATGGAGAGGAGAAAGTAGATTCAAAAACAATTTAGAGAAAAATAAACACTTAGGAAATAAAAAGGGCATATTCAGTAATTTAATTGTGGGACAAAAGGGCAAAGTGAAGGAAGACTCCAGATTTCTAAGTTAGGTGACTGGCTAGAAAACAGTGCTACTATCATGGAGCAAGGGAGAATAGTAGGGGGCTATCATTCAGGAGGCAGAGCTGATGAGTTCAGGTTTTGGTTTTGTGTGTGTGTGTGTGTGTGTGTGTGTTTTACTGTGATAAAATGTGTATGACATAAAATTTGCCATTTTAACCAATTTTTGAGTGTAAAATTCAAGGGCATTAATTATATTTACACTAATTATATTATGCTACCATCACCACCATCCACTACCAAAACTTTTTCATTATCCAAAACAGAGACTCTGTAAGCATTAAACAATAATTCCCTCTTTTTCTTTCCCCTAACCCCTGATAAGCTCTGTCACTTTCTGTGACAGAGAATTTTCTTATTCTACGTATTTCATATTAGTGGAATCATATAATATTTGTCCTTTTGTGTCTGCCTTATTTCACTTAGCATAATGTTTTCAAGGTTCATCTATGTTTTAGCATGTATCAGAACTTCATTCCTTTTTATGGCTGAATAGTATTCCATTGTGTGTATATACTATATTTTGTTTATCCATTAATTTGTAGATGGACATTTGGGTTGTTCTCACCTTTTGGCTATTGTGAATTATGCTGTTATGAACACTGGGGTACAAGTATCTGTTTGACTCCCTGCTTTCAATTCTTTTGGTTATATACCTAGAAGTGGAATTGCCTGGTCATATTACTTTCTGAGGAACCACCAAACTGTTTTCCACAGTGGCTGCAATGTATTAAGGCTCTAATTACTCCACATCCTGGTCAACCCTTGTTATTTCCCATTTTTAATAGCCATTCTAGTGGGTGTGAAGTGTTAGCTCCTTGTGGTTTTGATTTGCTTTTCCCTAATGACTAATGATGACAAGTATATCTTTTTGTGTGCTTGTTGGACATTTGTATATCTTCTTTGGAGAAATGTCTGTTCAAGTCCTTGGTCCCTATTTTTAATTGGGTTGTTTGACTTTTTGTTCTTGAATTGTAGTTCTTTATATATTCTAGATATTAAACCCTTATAGATAAATGGTTTCCAAATATTTTCTCCCATTCTATTGGCTGTCTTTTCACTTTCTTTACAATGTCCTTTGATGCAGCAGGTTTTTAATTTTGCTAAGTCCAGTTATCTATTTTTTCTTTTGTTGCTCTTGCTGTTGGTGTCGTATCTAAGAATCCATTGCCAAATATGATGGCCTGGAAATTTTACCCTGTGTTTTCTTCTAAGAATGTTATGATTTTTCCTCTTATATTTAGGTCATTGATCCATTTTATGTTAATTTTTATATGGTGTGAGGAAGAGGTTCCATTCATTCTTTTGCATGTGGATATCTAGTTTTCCCAGCACCATTTGTTGAAGAGACTATTCTTTCTCCATTGAGTGGACTTGGCATCCTTGCCAAAAATCAATTGGTCATAGATGTGAGAGTTTATTTCTGAACTCTCAGTTTGATTCCATTGGCCTGTGTCTGTTCTTGTGCCAGCACAATGCTGTTTTTTGTTTTGTTTCGTTTGTTTGTTTGTTTGTCTGTTAGGTACCTGAGCCAGGGATTGAACCCCGGACCTCGTATGTGGGAAGCCAGTGCTCAACCACTGAGCCACATCAGCTGCCCTGACTTGGTTTTTTTGTTTGGTTAAACAAACATATTTGTTTAAACATGTCTCATGTTTGGTTAAATTTATTCCTAAGTATTTTATTCTTTTAGATGCTATTGTAAATGGAATTGTTTTCTTGATTTTCTTTTCTGATTGTTCATTGCTGGTGTATAGAAACATAACTGATTTTGGGGTGTTGATCATGTGCCCTGCAACATTGCTGGATTCATTCACTAGCTCTACTAGCTTTCTTGTAGATTCCTTTTGATTTTCTATATCTAGGATAATGTCATCTACAAATAGATATCATTTTATTTCTTCCTTTCCAATTTGGATACCTTTTATTTCTTTTTCTTGCCTAATTGTTCTGACTAGCAATTCTAGTAAAGTGTTGAATAGCAGTGTCGCATGAAAGCAGGCATCCTTGTCTTATTCCTGATCTTAAGAAGACTTTCAGTCTTTTACCATTAAGTATGCTGTTAGCTGTGGGTTTTTTCATATATGCCCTTTTTCACGTTGAGGAAGTTCCCTTCTATTTCTGGTTTTCTGAGTGTTTTTATCAAGAAAAGATGCTGGATTTTTTCAAATGCATTTTATGCATTGAGTTCAATTTTAACAATTGAATTGAGGCGTCTATAGCATTCATGTAGAGATCGACATTGAAACGGTTGGAAATACAAGTAAAAAATTAAAGGAGATTTAAGCTGGAAGTAAAGATTTGGCATTCATGACCACAAAGATGGTAGTTGAAATTACTTATGGATGAACTCACCTAGGGGAAGACTGTTCAGTGGAGAAAAGAAGAGGGTTGAGGTTGAAACCCTTGTCTCACTCTGACAGTTAAAAGATGGTTAAAAGAAAATGAGTCCACAGAAGAAATGAGGTATGCATGATCCTAGAAGTTCTAGGAGAACCAAGAGCAGTGGCGTAGAGTTTCAAGAAGAGGATAATTTCCTATGTCAAATGTAAATGACCAGTCTAGTAAGATGAGGATAGATGAGAGGTCATTGATGACTTTAGTCAACTGAGTAAAGCCATATATCAGTAGATTAAGAAGTGTATAGGAAGTACGAATATAGACACAGATAATATAGCCAAGGGAATGAAGAATAGTGAGAGAAGAACATAGAATCATGAGAGAATTTTTGATGGTGGCTGTTGTGATGGTAGTTGTTGGGGGTGGGGAGAGTAGGGGACTAAAATTATTTAAATGCTTTTATTACCCAGGGAGTTTATGTCAATAAAGGGGGAAAGGTTGAAGAGAGAAGAATAAGAAGGTGTGATTCATGCAGAAAGGTCCCATTGGCGATAGAAAGGAATAGGGTCCTTTAAGATTGGAGGAATACAGTAAGAGTGGGTAGAGATGTATATAATTTTGTAGGAATAGGACAGGAAATTGAAAATCTTACCTAATGGACTTAATTTTTTTTCTGTGCATTAGGAGAGAAGCTTATCCACTGAAAGAAGGGCCTAAAGCAGGGATTAATAGCTGGATTGAAGAGGGTGGTGAGTTTTAGAATAATCTTTTAGGGAATTGAAAGCAAAGGCTGGCCCAAAATAGGGAAGAGGAATTGATAGGTGACTTTGAAACCCAGTTGATGTTGGAGACCATAGTTTCATACTAGTAACTGTCTGCATAGATATGTGATTTTATCCAAGGGAATGCTACCTTCATCCCTACTCCACTCATCCCCCTTTCCTAGCCCATTGACCTAGAAATGGGGAAAATAGGTAGGTCCTGCAGGGAAAAAAGCGAGGCCTCAGGGAAGAACAAAGTTTTGCTTAAGGCAAGGAGATAGGGCATTCTATGTAAAACAGGAGGATATTTTGTTGTTGTTGTAGTTTTTTTGATGACATGAGAGTTCCAGAAGGCAAAATAGAAAGAAAAAAAAAAATTTGAAGGGACTCAAAAATGAAAAAAGCCACAGGTGAAAAATGGAGACCAATAAGAAGGTGAGGCTGAGGGAGAGAAGTTGGATGCTCTTACACAGGAGATTGAGATTGGCAGTAGGCGAGGAGAGCAATGTGACTTGCCTTTTATTCAGCGGCCAGAGGTTACACATTTGAGAGACCTGGTTGGTACACAGCATTTTGGTAATACACCTGACCAATGGCCCCAAGCAGAGTTTGTGGAAAGGAAGTGACAGTCCTTTACAAGTCAGGGATGGACTTATGTTGTTCAGGGCAACGATTTCAATCCTAGTTGCAATGAGGCTCCCTCTGGGTGAGGGCTGCCACAGGGTTTGCAGTGAGGTTCCAAGAGCCCCGATCGGGTCTCCCCAGAGAGTTGTAGTATAGCAGCATTTTAGTCCTTTCTGGTCCACTCCCATTATTACAGTTCCCACAAATTTAACAACAATCATCATCATAAAAATAACAGCTTATATTTATAGTGACTTTGTAGTTTATACTTTTGTGCTCTCAACAGCTCCTGAGGAGAAGGGGAGTCATACTGCAGTGACACAGTCTCAGCAGAAGCCTCAGCTGACCCTACAGGGAGTTCTGAAGATGGGATGACCCTTCAGAGCTGTCCTGAGTTGGGAAAATGAGGCCAGGCCATTTACCCCATCAACCAGTCATTGGATGATGGACACTCCAGGAAGGGGGACGACCTTGGCAAGGAGGCTGTCTTTGGCTAAAGCAGGCCCCGACATAGATAGCTTTCTGCCAGGAGCACTCTCAGCACCTCCATTCCTTAAGAGCATCTGGAGGACCTTCCCAATGTCTACCACAGTGGCCTTTAGAGTAAGGTAGACATGAGTTTAAATGCTAGCTATGCCACATCCTAACTGCTAGGTATACTAGTTATGTTAGGCAGATTCTGGATAAACTTCTCTGGGATTCAACGTCCTCAAGTGTACAATAAGAAAAGTAATGTGAGAATTAACTAAGCCTCATTTTCCTCGCTTGTGAAATAGAAAAAAATATTCATACTGTCCTTTTGGGAAGATTGTTAAGAGAATTTGGTGAGATAATTAAGTTACCACGGTGCCTGTCACTTTTAAAAACCAGTTGTTGTTTCACCGTATGTGAAGTGTCTGGTTCAGTACCAGACAAATAATATTTGCCATGATAAATATGTCGTTTAAAATATTTTTTAAAAGTTCCAGAAAAGTTCAGTGACTTTCTAGAGGCTAAACTTAGTGCCAGAGGCTGAGCTGGAATGCCTCCTTCTACACTACTCTTAAGTTTAAGTTTCAAATCAAGAAATATGGAAAGAGATATCTCTATGGTGTGGTGGGAGGGACTGGTCCTCTGAACATAACTTTACCTGGAGAGTCCGATTCCTTAGGCTGTCACTGATGTTTGTCCAACATGAAAATGTGTTTTTTAGAATGGAACCAAAAGAATAAAATTAAAGATGAAACGTCATCTGGAATAGCAGTACTCCTCCAAGAAAGACAGCACTGTAGCAAAGGGATGGTTTTGACAGGTTGCTTGGATTCACTGGGACTAAATGTATATGACTGCACTTTTGTGTATGGTGCTTGCTTTCCCCACTAGCTCTGAATTCCAATCCTGATAGCTCTCTCACTTATTGGTAGTGTTACCAGGGATAATTAACTCTCCTTCTCTGGGTTTGAGTTTTCTGTCTAAAATGAGGGTTTGAGCTTTAACAGCCCTTCCTGGACTATCATGGTTTAATTCTTTCGTTCCAAATGTACCCTATAGCACAGATATTTTAAGGCACATGTGGTTGTATTATTCCATAGGATAAATGTTCTTACCCATTCTTTGTGTACAAGGGAGAATGATGTGTCAAGAGAAGCTTACAGAGAAAAGTGTTCAATAGCTACAGCAAAGAAACCATGATATTTACATTTCAGTGAAGAAAAAATTCACTGGTTTGTGAGTCAACCAAAGTATTTCATAGCCACCACAGAATCAAGTACTTACCTGCATTTTTTTGATGGAATTATCCAGAGTTCATTGTTTAACATTTATTGACAATCACTATTGTGGTAGATACTATGCAGAACAAGTTTATGCAAGCTGAGCCCCAGCCTTGTTAATAACCTAGGGAGAGAATGGAAAAGCAATCAAATTCAGGAGGTTGGAAATGTTAAACTTGTTTTCTATCAGAAAACTACACTGAGATGTTCAAATTTAGTGTAGATCCAACATCCTAAAGCCTTTGCTGTTTATGGAAAGCATCTGTTAGTTAATTTTCATTTTGACTGCTATACTCTGCTGTTACTATTCTTATATAATTGGGTTTGTGGCTTGAGTAGCTTTTGAAATACCCATGACTGCACTCTATCTCATTGGAGATCCATTACACATAAGACACTTTAATATAACTCTTTCGTTAGTGTCTTGAATTCTGGAAATTTAATCAATGTACTTAGAGTTTTAAATTTTTTCTTGCCTCACCATTATAAATGTACACAGAACAAATATTTAGTCCTTAAGACTTAAAGACTAGCTTTGAAATAGGTCAAGGGAAAACATCTACTTTGGTTAAAAACTAATCAGATAAGGAAATAAGAAAAACAATTTATAAGCTTTTGAAAAGTATTTGTGAAATCAGTTTTATGTAAGATTTGAAAACTGCTTTCTGTATAGCTAAAGTATATGTCAAACCTTCCTTTAGTTTTGCATTCATTCTTCCATCCTTTCATTAATTCACCAAATATTATACCAGACACTGGGATAACAGGGATAAATAAAACAGATAGAACTTGCTATGTGCCAGTTCTGTACCAAGCACTCTGAAACTTGGGGACTCAGTGTTTATGGCCCACAACCTTGTGTCATGGGGATGAGGATTCCTCTAGGAGTCCTTTTGTTTTCCTAAACTGTCACTGGGAAGGTGTGTGACTTTAGGTGGACCTCTCTCCATGTCCATTTCCTCGTCTCTGAAGTGATATTGCTCACCCTGTTTACCTCCTATCATTTATATAAGAATCAAATGAAATGTGGTTTTGAAGGAGCTTTGGAAAGTATCAGGCATTATGTGAAGACAAGTAGCAATCTTGTTACTGTGGTAGTGGTTTTGACCATTTCATTGCCCCTGTAAAAAGAATTAAGATGAGTACTTTTCTGTTGTTCCCCTTGAACTAGATCTGTATGTTTATGATGGTCAGCCTTATCATTTCCATCATATGTACAGCTACCCCATTTCCTCTCCCTGGAGCAGGGACATCATAATGAGGTAGCTGGGGGAATGATAACTACAACTAGTAAGACTAAAAAAAATATTATTCAATCCATATACTGAACTAAATCAACAAATATTGATTAAGTACCCAAACTAAGAGTGCAAAAAGGGATAAGGTACGAGATGGCATCTGTCTTCAAAATGCCTAGACTTGGATTTGAATATTCAGAGTGGCCAAATATGAATCATTACCTTAGTTGCAGTTTCCCAAGAACCTATACAGAGATGTCCATTTGGCCCGCTAATATTTCTGGGGCCTTCTCTTAGACATTGGAATGCCCAATTATGCCTGCTGGATCTTGGAACAGAGCACAGCTTCTTAGGAGTAAACTAAATGTTACTTCTAGCTTTATGTTTGATTTATTGAGAGGTTCAAGGTCTACATGCTGATGCTTTGGAATGAGGTAAGAGCACTGATGTGCCTTAGAGCAAAGTCAGTCCTAGTCTAAATCAAGAATCTCTCTCAAATATCAGTCCTGCAGAACAAAGAGATCTGTGTTTCATTCCCTGCTTTCTCCCCAGTGCCCAGAACATGCCTAGCACCTGACACTCACTAAAAGTGAATGAATGAAAATCACAGACTACTACATGGAGTTCTTCCAATACCCCCAGATAGGTGGATGGCATCTTGAAGATAGTGACTATACTTTATTCATCTCTGAATTCCCAGTGTCTGGCACATAATTGGCTCTCTGGGTATTTGTCAAATGAGCACATGCCCAGGTGTGACCTAGGACTGTGATGGGTGCCCCAAGATCAGGACTTCCCAGTCTCTCCCCAGAGCAGGGGTTCTTTACAAGGGGTCCGTGAGCTTGAATTGAAATTTAAAAACAAAACAAAACATTATTCTTGTGGGGACATGTTGGTGTGGGTATGATATATCTATTAAATAACACACAGTATAGTGTGAACTTAGTAAGGGGTCTGTGGTTTTCACCTGACCGGCAAAGGAGAGCCTAAAACAGTAGAGAGGCATAGCCCCAAGTGGCCAGCCATGAATATAAGATTTCATGGAAATTTCTTTTTCAATCTTAGCATTTCAGTTTAATTTTAGATTTTCTTCATTCAGGTTCCTTTCAAAAGATAATCCTCAAAAGGTAAAAACTGATATTCCAAGAAGACACCTTGAAGGAAGAGAATTTTTTAAACACCATCAAACTGAAGAATGAAACAGTGGTTAGAAGAGCAACTAGGCATTCAGCAGCATACCTTATAAAGTCAAAATTTCAACAGACTTTGCTCTTAATAAAGTTTCTTGAATAATGAAAATAGCCAATGGTAACAGGCACAGTTAACACTGTTGTTCACATTGGATGGAGGAGGGTGCATAGGAATACCTGGAGGTATAAATTATCTTTTGCTGTTAAGATTTTTTTTTTTCTGAAGTGTGTATTAACTGGTTCTGCTATATAGGTGGGAAGAACAGAGAACTCTTTCCAACTGATCATATTACTTACACTTGGTCTTACCTCTGAATAATATTTAGGCATCCAGGAAATTTCGGTTCCAGCATAC
>PVKH010036648.1:0-11561 GCA_004027955.1 Chaetophractus vellerosus | reverse complement strand
TTGTTAACACGAATGAAACCAAAATTATGTGATAAAAACATAATTATTGAGTACTTATGTGCCAGGCACTATGGGCACCTGGTGACCAGGAGAGACCAAGTCCTTACCACCAGAGAACTTACTGTTTACCAAGGAAGACTGGTAAACAAGTAATAAAAGAGTACGGGGAGTAATATGATTGGTGATGGCCTGCGTTCTCAGGGAAGATGGTCTAAGACAGTAGTTTCCAAGCCTGCCCATAAATCTGAATCACTTTCGTAAAATCAGATCCGAAACCTCCACTACAAATTTCCTGGTTCAGAATATCCACATAGAAAGAGCCTAGGAATCTGCAATTTTAAAAGCTCCTGAGGTGACTGGTACTCAGGCTTGCTAACCACTGGTTGAAGGGGTCAGGGAAGAAATTAATATAAGGACAAAATTACTACTTTGTAATGCTACAAAATAAGGCTTTATACACCAACCACTTCAGAATGTGTATATAAACTGCATCTTAGTCATTGTTTTTAAAATGTTCTTCTCTCTTGTTAGTTCTGTACCACTTAAGTGAGCTGGCAAGAGCTTGGGGTTAAAAGCCAGAGTTCACAATTCCATCCCCCCCACAGAAAACTTCAATGCACATCATAATCAGCCTGGACTCCTAATCTTGAAAAATCCATTCCTGGGAGATGGGTAAACAAGGACTGACAAAGCAGTGGAGTAAAGCCTGTGAGCTTTACTTTTAGATAACTACTTCAACTACAAAATCAAGGTGACAGATTATAATCTGATCACTAGGGGAACCTCCACCACATACACTTGCTGAGGGGCAGGGAGTGGGAAGGAAAGGAATTTTGACAATCCCTTTGACTACAGGGACCCCTCACCTAAGAACCACTCCAGACTCCTTAGCTGGCACCCACTCTGCCCTACCCTTGAGCTACAGTTGTACCAGCTTGGCAAGCCTCCATTTAAACCATTTCCTTGGCTTCCGAGTAACATCAAATTCAGAACCGTCCAAGATCTAGACCCTGCCTACCTCTTAAGCCTCACTCTAGATGTACCCAATTTGGATCTCTTTTGATTCATTAACTCACCATGTTGATTTCTGGGCCTTCACATAGGTGATTCCCTTTGCCTGCAATTTCCTTTCTCCTCCCAACTAAATCTTATTCCTCCCTTCAGGTGAAGTTAAATGTCCTCAGACTATGTTTGACAGTTCCCCTGCAATACAATCTTCAGTCATTCCTTCTCTTTTCAGGACGCTTGTCACTTATAATTATTTGTTGTCTGCATTCCCAACAGACAATAAACTTCATGTGAGATGGGGTCACCTCTGTTTTGTTCACTATTCTACCCCAGCACACAGCACACAGGTGCTCGGGAGGTATTTGCTCAATGATGACAGCATCACTAGCCTGTGGCGTGGTATGGAACAGTACTTCCCAACCTTTTTCTGGCTATGGCAGGCAAAGAAAAGAACATTTGTCCAGCAGACGAGGGTAACTAGATGAGGCTGCTCGCCATCACGGTTACCTGTACTTCATTAATGGCACATAGGTAGTACATGCAACTTCTCAAAGTGAGGAATGTAAACATTTTTATTTTAATGATTAACCTATTAATTTTAAAGTATATTAGAAAAAGAAGGGGGAAAAAAAACTAGAAAAGTACACTCCACACATCATTTCCTGGATATTAAGATAAGACTGAGTAAAAACATTATTAAGCAAATAACAGTACAGGTGCCACAGAGGATATGGAAAAACAAAAGGGTATTATATAACTGTCTGAAGTTAAAGAAATGTTGTTACAGTAGTTAAAGGCCCAGGCTCTGGATTCACAGGTCTGGCTTCAAACTCAGGTGTGCTACTTCCTTGCTCTGGATGAAGTTCCTACTTGATAGTGTTATTGTGAAAATTAAATGAGCTAATTATGTAGCTCAGAACCTGATAAAAGAATTTAGTGAATGCTTGCTCTTAATAATAATAGTTAAATCTTCCAAGGTTCTCCACTGTCTTCAAGATAAGCCAGTCTTTTTGCCTTATATGGTCCTTATGATACGGCCTGCACCAAAATCTACAGTCTTACCTCTTGCTCCCTCCTCTTCAATTTCAGATATCCTGATCTACTAGGTATGCCTCCTACACTTCACATCTTCTCTTGTCTCCAGGTATCTTCCATGCTGTTCTCCCTCCAAGATTCCTCCCTCCTTCTAGGTAACTCCTCATCATCTTTCAGGTGGCAGTCCAGATTATCATCTCCTTTGGAGAAACCATGCCCGACCATCAGGGCTGGGGGAAAATACCTGCTATATGTATTCCTGGGGTTTAATCGTATCCCCCATGAAAGGCATGCTCAGGTACCAATCCCTGGTCCTGTGTCATTGTGAAACTATTTGTAAATTGGGCCTTTGAAGATGTTATTAGTTAAGGTGTGCCCAAAATGAATGAGGGTGGGCCTTCTCATCCAAATGGCTGAAGTCCTTATAAGCAAAGGAAATTGGACATAGAAAAAGCCATGGTAGCAGCTGGAAGCCGGAAGGCATCAAGATGCGCAAGAGAAAGGAGAAAACGCCTTGTGCATTGCCATATGATACAAAAGCAGGGAACCCCAAAGGTTGCCGGCTAGCCAGAAGACACTGACACCAAGAGGAAGCAAGCCTTCCAGCCTCTGAAACCATGAGCCAATACATTCCTGTTGTTAAGCCAACCCATTGTAGGACATTTGTTTTAGCAGCTAAGAAACTAATACAGTGTGCCCAAGACACCTGTTTGGCCTGCTGCACTAGTTCATTCTACACCATGCTCTGATATTTGCTGCCTGATGCCCATCACAGAAATGAGTGAATTGTAGAGGGTGGGCACTGGCAAGGCCCTTACAGACCATCCAGCCTGCCCCTCATTAGGTGGATGCAGACACCAAGAACTGTGCAATAATAATGACCACACTGTGGACATACTCTGTGCCAGACTCTATTATGCTCTATCTCTGACAGCTGCCTACCAGACAGGAATCAACCTTAACTTAATTACCCATGAAGAAGCTGGCTCAGAAACGCCCAGCATGAAATTGAGCACTTAATGCCTCCTTATTTCTTCTGTGAATTGTACATGGCCTTTGCCCATTTTCCTGCTGGAATGCTGGTGTTTTCTTCAATGACTAAGAGTTTTTCTAAATATATACGTTCAAATGCTATTTACCCTTTGCTTGCCATGCTATTGCAAATATTTTTTTTCTAGTTAGTTTCACTTAACTCTGTTCTCTTTCTGACACACAAGCTCTTAATTTCTATTTAGACAAATATCTACCTTGTCCTTGCTTTTAAACTTGAGATTTCTTTAACAAATGCCCGAATCTCTTGGAGGGATCAGCGATCATTTTATTCCCACAGCAACTTGGGCTCTGGATGACATCACAGTCCTCGTTTTATGCCCGGAGAAGGCGGCTCGGAGAGGTGAAGCCCTTGCCCGAGCTCACACAGCCAGCTGGTGAGGGCAGGCGGTGGGAACAGAATCTGTGCCTTGGTGGTCGGCCCCTGCGGCCTGGACGCTACCCCGCATGGCGGTCAATTCGCCGCGCTTCCTCAACTTCCGCGTCCGGCACGCACCGACCAGGGAGGAGCACGACCACCCCCTCGCACCACCCACGAGGGCTTGGGACCTGGACGGTGGGGACCTGAACCTCTTCCCACGGCCGCCAAGCCTCCGCGACTCTCGCACCCGCCCGCAAGAGGCCGGAGACCCGCCCCCGGCGCCCACCTCCTGCAGCGACTCCGGCACCAGAGCGGGCACTATGGGCCGTTTCACGCCGCGCTGCTCCTTCTCCTTCTCCCCGCCTTTCTCCTTCCCGTTCTCCGCGTCCCCCTTCTCTGCCTGGGTCATTGCGGCCGCCGACGCCCACCAGCCTCTTGCCTCAGGGCCGCCACCGCGTGGGCGGGGCCTCTCGCCGGTTGCCCTCAATTAAGATGGCCGCCGCGGGAGCCGCCCCACCAGAGCACTCTGGGAAAGCGGGGAGGGCGGGGCTGCCGATAGAGGACGGGGGCGGAGCGTGGATTGGGTGGGTGTTGCTGTGATTGGTCTTAGCTCAACTATACCCTCAACGTAATATACTTAACTTTTTGTAAACTTTTATTGTGAGCCGGCGGGTAATTAGCATTATCTCATTTCATCTGCACACGTGTCTCTTTTCCAGGCTACTCGGACACCACACATACTCCTGGTTGTCCTCATACGACACCCGTCATGCATCTTGGTCCAGCCTCTGAAGTTGGGGTTTTCTGGGGTTAGATCTCCTCTCCACACATTCCTTGGATGATTTTATCCAGTCTCGTGGTTTTAAATATGAAAATGACTTCCAAATGTCTGTTTTCAGTTTGAACCTCTTCCTGAGATGCAGACTCTAAACCAACTGCCTATTTGGTATCTCCACTTGTACTTCTACAAGTATAGCAACTTAAATGTACCCAAAATGGCATCCTTGATCTTCCCACTCCACCCTGCAAAAATCCTGCTACCATCTTCACCAACTTACTAAATGTCATTTTGATTCTTCTCTTGTCCACATCTTACATATCCATCAGCAAGTCATGAGTTCTCTCTCTCTCAAATAAATCTTGAATTCATCCTTTCCTTTTGGCAGTACTTAGTCCAAATCACTATCATCTCACTTGGATGACCACAACAGCCCCTTGATTCCCTGCTTCCAGTCTTGTTCTCCTATGATCTGTTCTTCACACAGTTGCCCAAGTGTTACTCGTTTTAAAAATTATGAAGCTGGCCCCAATCGAGAAGGCAGAATTAGAAGCTTCATCCAACCACAGAAGTCTGAACACCCAGCAAGAAGTAGCAGAAACACCTTTCTCAAGCCCCAGAAAAGTTAAAGGACTACAGTAGCAAGACGAGTGCTGAATCAAGAAAAAGGCTACCCAAAAGCAGTGGGATCTCATGGTGTTCTGGCAGGCCCTTCCTCCACCCCTCACCAGCTCAGCACGGGAGCTGGCCCACAATCTGTGTGAATCCTTGGCCCTGGTTCCAAAAGGAACAGAGTAACCCTCAAGCATTTATGTCTGGCCCAGTTTGTCTGGTGGTGGCCTGAAAGACTTGCTGTCCCAGAACTTGCCCTGCATGTAGAATGTGGCTAACAGAGCTCTCCTACAGAATGCTGTGGGAGAGCAGGCAAGTCGTGGCTGTCTGGGGCAAGGAACTGCTGGCTGTAGGACAAACAGTGCAGTGTCAAGGACTGTGGGTGCTTTAGTTTACTAGGTTTCTCAAGTAAATAGTATGAAATAGATTGGGTTAAACAATGGGAATTTATTAGCTTATGGTTTTGAGGCTGAGAAAATGTCCAAATCAAGGCATCATCAAAGCAATGCTTTCTCCCCAAAAGCCTGTGGCATTTTGGGGCTGGCTGCCAGTGATCTTTGGTCCTTAGCTCCTGTCACATGGCAATGCACACAGCGGTCTTTCCTGGTCTCTCCATTCTCCTCTGGGTTCTGTTGAAATTCAGCTTCCAGTTGCTCCCTGTGGCTTTCTCTTCCTATGTCTGTATTTCATTCCACTTATAAAGGACTCCAGTAATAGGATTAAGACCCATCCTGGTTGGGCTGGGCAACACCTTAACTGAAGTAGCCTCATCAAAAGATCATACTTACAATGGAGTCACATCTACAAGAATGGATTAGATTTAAGAACATGTTTTCCTGGAGTACATAGAGCTTCAAATCATCACAGTGAGAACAGGGTTTCCTAGGAAAGTGGGGACTTTTGTACCCATGGAAATGGGCCAATGGCACACATACACAGAAAGGACCAGGGAGGCCCCATGTTTTGGACTGGAGCTAGTCTCTAAACTCATTGTGTGGCTAAACTCTGAAGGAAAGCACTTGTACAGGTTAATCTGCAAAAATTGGGAAAGGTGTTTTTTCTCTTTTTTTCTTTTTGGATAGCTCCTGGCATTCAAGGAAAGCTTTGTCATAACACTAGCTGGATGTAAGCGTAAGGATCAGAAGTTCCAGAGTCTAAATTCCAGCAGTAACACTTTAAAATTTCAAGATGTCCAGGTTTCTACAAAAGATTACAAACATAGAATAAACAGAACATGATGGCCCAGGCAAAGAAGATTAACACATTAGAAATCACTGGGGCATTCCAGACAAAGACTTTTGAAAGATGGTACTAAATATGTTCAAAGAGCTAAAGGAAATACAAATAACTAAAGTAAATCAGGAAAATGATAGATGAACACAAAGAGAGATCAATAGAGAGATGAAAATTATGAAAAGAAATGAAATAGAGCTGACGACCACAGTAACAGAAATGAAAATTTCTCTAGGGGAGGGAAGGTTCAACAGCAGATGGAGCTGGCAGAAGATTCAGTGAACTTGAAGAACTGAAATCACCCATTCTCAGAAGCAGAGAGAAAAGTGAACAAAGCCTGAGGAACCCGAGACGTCATCAAGTGTACCAATAATATGCATTGTTGGAGCCCAGAAGAAGGGCCAGAGACAATATTCAAAAAAATAATGGCTGAAAGCTTCCCAAATTTAATGAGACATGAACATATATCCGAGATGTTCAACAAACTCCTAACAGGATAAACCCAAATATACCCACACCATGTCATGTAATTGGTCACTGTTGAATGCCAAAGATAGAATTCTGAAAGCTGCGAGAGAAGCAATGTGTCACAAAGAAGGGATCCTTGATAAGATTAAGTGCCAATTTCTCATTGGAAACCATGGAGGCAAGAAGGTAGTAGAAAGACATAAAGTACTTTTAAAAGCAAAAAATTGCCAACCAAGAATTCTGTATCTGGCAAAACTATCTTTCAAAAATGAGGGAGGGTTTAAGACATTCCCAGATAAACAAAAGCTGAGGAATTTTGTCACCTTTAGACTGGCACTTGAAAAAAAATGCTAAAGGGAGTTCTGCAGGTTGAAAGGGACACCAGTGACCCACATGAAGAAACAAAGGTCTCTGGCTAAGATGGCATGGGTAAATATAAATGCTGTACTATTGTATGTTTTTTTGTTTGTAACTCCACTTTTTATTTGCTACAGGATTTAAAAGGCAAATGCATAAAGTGCAATGATAAATCAATGGTTTTGGACTCATTGTATAAATATGGAATGTGACAAGAACTACATAAAGGTAGGAGGATGGAGGGGTATAGGTACATAGTTTATATATGCTACTGAAGTTAAGATGGTATCAAAGCAAATGAGATTTTATAGACTTAGGATGTTAAAATATAAGCCCCATGGTAACCACACAAAAAAATAGAAGAGACTATGCAAACTCATAGTGACAGAGAGTACAGATTATCAGGGGTGCAGTCAGGGACGGTGGGTAGTTAATGCAAAATAAGTGTAGATTTTGTTTGGGGTGAAAGGAAAGTTCTAGTAATGGATGGGGATGAGGATACTGCAGCATTGTGAATGTGACTAATTCCACTGAATGGCATGTTTGGGAGGGCTTGGAATGGTAAGATTTATGTTGTATAGATGTTTCTACAATTTAAAAAAAGAAAGATAAACTAAAGAGATAATGACAAATTCAATATGTGATACTAAATGGGATCTAAGAATGGAGAAAAGGCTCAAAAGGACAAATTGGAATATAGACTGTAAGCTTTATATCAATGCTAAATTTCAACTTGGTAACTGCACTTAAAGTGATTACATAAGTGAATATCCTTGTTCATAGAAAATGTACGTGGAAATATTAAGTACAAGGAGTCCCCATGGTTCAGGGAATATGTGTGCAACCTGTTCTAAAATGTTCGGAGAATAGAGAGTAGATAGGTAGATGATAGAATGATATGGCAAAGGCGGCAAAATGTTAAAATTGGTGGATCTGGGTATCTGGAGGTGGAGTGTTAGAGTTCTCTGTATGGGTTTGTATTATTTCTGCAACTTTCCTGTAAACTTGAAACTATTTCAAAATAAAAGTTAAAAATAGATTATAAAATAGTTAAGACAATCAGTACTATGTATCTAGCACACTGCACTTAACACTACCAATGAGTCATCAAAAAAATGTCACAAACACGCTTTAAACTCTTATGTGACAACTCCTTGCTCACAGAACTAAATCTAAACTAACCACACCTATAAGGCCATACTTAATCTAGTTCCTGCCTACATTTCTAAATTCATTTCATACCACTATCCCCTTCTTTTGGGGACTGAATTACATCCCCCATAAAAAGCATGCTCAGGTCTCAACCTTTGGTCCTTTGGATGTGAACCCGTTTGTAAATAGGACTTTTGAAGATATTGGTTAAGTTGTGCCCAACTGAATGAAGGTGAGCCTTAATCCAATAAGGCCGAAGTCCTCATAAGCAAAAGAAATTGGACACAGAATGAGAAGCCACAGAGCAGCCAGAGCTGGAAGGCAACAGAATGCAGAAAAGAAAGGAGAAAATAGCATGTGATATAAAAGTTAAGGATCACAGATACCTGGCAGCCAACCCCAGAAAGCTAGTCCTAGGGAAAAAAGCATTGCCTTCCTGATGCCTAGATTTTTTTTTTCTCATTAAAAATTATTGAAGTATATCACATACATAACCATACATAAACAATAAGTGTGTAGTAATAGTTGTGAACTTACAAAACATACATAACATCCTACAGGGACATCATACCTCATCCTACCAACAATGACACCTAGATTTTTTAGTTCCCTTAGCTTCAAAATGTGAGCCAACAAACGCCCATTGCTTAAGCCAGTCATTGTATGGTATTTAACAGCTAGAAAACTAAAATGCCCTCCCTTTGCATTTCCAGCTATCCTTTTTTTCAGCTTCTCAGACACACTAAGTCCATCCCATTATTGGGCCATTGTACCCATTCCTTTTGCCTTGGATACTCTTCCCATGGCTGGCTCATTCTCAGTCCTTTAAGTCTCAACTCAGATGTCACCTCAGACACCTTCCCCAGGCCTCTCATCATCCTCTTTTCTTGAAGCATGAATTAGTCTGTAAATATCTTGTCTGTTTACTCACTGACTTCCATACTAACATGTAAGCTCCACTAGAAAAGGGACCTTGTCTTATTCCTGTCATCTTAAGCACATAGTAAATTGCCCAATTAAACATTGTTGATTAAATATAATTAACTCTGATGTAGGAACTAATCACCATTTTTCAGGTGAGTAAACTGGGACAGAATGACATAAGATCAAGATCAGAAGCTATTGAGGGGCAAAGATTTTAACAAAAGCTACCCAAGAAGCTATGAACTACAGCAGTCTACCTAACATGCAGCCCATTGGGACAGCTGAATGCCAAATGCAGCCAAGAGCTGGGATAAGCCATGAGGAACGAGCCCTGAAGCAAACAGTGTGGGGTGGAAGAGGATCAATGGTCATGTGCACAGGGAAGCCAACAAGAACACTGAGCTGTTACACAAAGACTTGCCATGGTCTTCTGTTAGGTGGAGGGTTTTTTTTTTTCCTTTTTTTTTTCCCCCGCTTTTTTTCCTTTGTTAGGTGGACATCTGATAGAATGACTTTGCCATCCACTAGTCATATAATATTAGTAGTTACTAAACTTTCCTGAACCCTTGCAGTTACCTGTAAAATACAGGTATCTATCTACCTCAGTTAGTCAGAATTAAAATATGTAAAACATAAAATGTCTGACACAGAATTGAGTGCTGAATAACCTGTCACTATTGACCTTAATCTACAACTTTTGTTCCTTTATGAATACCAGTGTTTATGCCACCATATCCCTATTTCCTGGCAAACAGCAGGGTTTAATACTGATAAATGAATATAAAAACTTTCATCTGAAAACTTTGGTTTGAAAGTCTGTTAAACGCTGTTTCATTTTCCCAATAACAATTTCTGTACTTACTAGTTGTAGACATTGTTCAAAGCACTAGGATAAACAAGACAAAATCCCTAACCTCATTAAGCTTCCATTATAGTGGAAGAATTTGAGAGTTAGAGTTGCTAGCAATCAGATGGGGTTTAAGGGCAATAGGCAGTATCTTAAGCAATGGTTTACAATTAAAATGTGTCAAGATAGCATTGTAGTCCAAGATTTTAAAAAGTATCTAGCAAATCTTCATTTTAAAGCTCATTTTTTTGGTTATGGCTTAAAAAATAACCTAAGAATTAAATCTGATAGCAAATCAGACATGTTGTATTAAAGTTTCATGGGATAAAAATGTTTCAAGGTAAAACTGAATTCAAGAGCACAGATACTATATGCATACTATGAAATAAATACAATGTGATTTATTTATGAGAACAAATTAACAATGAACAGTATTTCAGAAATTGAAAAAGCTGACACAGATTACCAAGTCCACAGACTTTTATTTTCTTCAGATTCAGTTTGTGTTTTAATTATATAAAGATGGAGTCCTGCAACCTAAATATATTTACTTATTAAAACTATATTAATACTTTAATAAACTATACAAAAAAAGATGAGACAAACATGTGCATTTATAGAACTGTAAGTCAGTCATGCCAGATCCCTGCAGAGGGAATTCCCAACACGACCTCATTCATCTGTGAGGACACAGAGCAATCCTTGTTTAGACATACACATTCATCTATTGTCCAGCATGGTCTACGCTCCACTTCTTGATGGTTTCCTTCTGCTATGAATGTGCATGTTTGGTTGTCTGCTTCTTAGAGCAGACATTTACCTAAAAGAAAACATTTATTATTAGTTACTAGTTATTAATTTAGATCTAGTTTGGGGAAAAAAAAACCCAATAATCATTAAATGTTTATATCAAAAAGCTATTTTGATAATAAAGCAGATACATTTTTCAAGAGTTAAGATGTAAATATCTTTTCAAATAATGACATCTCAGTAATTACATAATGCTGGGCAATTTCTGTTTTCCTAAAGAAAACCTTCCTAAGGTGGGATTAGGAAATAAAATAAAAATCCCTTGCAAAATAATTTCAGATTTTAATTTACCTTCCTCATCCACCAGCCATTGGAGGAGGACTAGGACCACGCAGATGATTGATTCGACCCATTCTACGGGGAGGGTTTCCTGGCGGCCTAATTAAAGAAAGCGTTATTACCTACTGTTTAATAGACAAACCTCAATTGGTCCCTGTTAAACACTCAAATAGATCCTTTTCTAAACTGAAATCTCCAGATTTTAATATTGGCCACCAGTTTCAGCCTCTATTTTGGCCTTTTCTCTTTGATGTATATTTAAGCTTTGCTGATTAACTGATCAAATCAGAGACAACTTACTTTTAATTTACAGTAATATATTAATTTTGTGAGACAGAATTTAAACTTTTGATTTTCATAAGCCTAACTATATGTATAACATGTATTACAGTTTAATTAAGACATACCAGAGGGTTAAAAAAATACTATTAAGAAAAAAACTATACCCTCTTCCATCATCATATCTGGAATCAGATGAGCTTCCATAACCTCTTTTTTTTTTCACATCTTGCTGAAGCAGAGTTCTGAAACTGAAACAAGAAGCACAAACAATGTAGGTACCTCTTTCAACAATATTATAAAATGTATTTCCAAGACTTCATTATCATTTCTGGGGGGAAGTGGATGTGGCTCAAGCAGTTGGGCAC
>PVKH010036647.1:0-11562 GCA_004027955.1 Chaetophractus vellerosus | reverse complement strand
TGTGGTATCAAGTATAAAAGACAGAGGGAGCAGATTTGAGCAGATTTTTGAGAAGCAGTTCTGATGTTGGAGAGGACTCCCCAGGAGAAGAGAAATGAACCATTCATTTGATAGTCTACAGCTGACCTTTTGGAGGAAGAATGATGCTGCAAAGCAAAATGGGCCAGAGAACCAGATTATACACAAAGATATGAAAGTTAAACAACACAGTCTCATACAAACTGTGGGTCAAGGAGGAAATCTCAAAAGAAATCTGTAACTGCCTTGAAATGAATGAAAATGATAAAACAACATATCAAAAACTATGGGATGCAGCAAAAGCTGTAGTGTGAGGGAAATTCATAGCCCTAAATACAGACATTATAAAAGAAAAAAAAGCTAAAATTTAAGACCAAACCACACACCTGCAGGAAATAGAAGAACAAAAAACTAAGCCCAAAGAAGTAGAAAAAAGGAAATAAAAATTAGAGCAGAACTAAATGTGATAGAAAATAAGAAAGCACTAGAAAAAATAAACAAATCCAAAATCTTGTTATTCAATCCCGATAAAAATCAACATAGCATTTTTAATGAATTGGAAAAATTAACTATGAAATTTGTTTGGGAGGGCAAGAGGCCCTGAATAGCCAAGGACATATGGGAAAAAATAGGAATCACTTTACCTGACTTTGAAAATCTACAGTGGTCAAAACTGCATGATATTGGAAAAAGAGTAGACATACGGACAAATGGAATCAACTTGAGAGCGCTGATACAGATCCTCGCATATACAGTGATCTGATATTCAACAGGGCCACCAATCCCACTCAAATGGGAGATATAGAATGACATCTTCAATGAATTGTGCTTTGGAGAACTGGTTATACATATCCAAATATCCAAAGAATGAGAGAGGAACATGATCTCACATCTTATACAAACAATCAACACAAAATGGATCAAAGACCTAAATGTAAGAGCCAAGACCATAAAGACTTTGGAAGATAATATAGGGAAATATCTAAAGGACCTTGCAATAGGAATTGGTTTCATGAAATTCACACCCAAATCATGATCAGTGAAAGAGAAAATAAATAAATGGGAGCTCCTCAAAATTAAAAATGTTTGTACCTCAAAGGAGGTTATCAAGAAAGTAAAAATGCAGCCTACTCAATAGGAGAAAATATTTGGCAACCAATATCTGATAGGAGCCTAATATCCAGCATGTTTAAAGAAATCCTACACCTCAAAAATAAAAAGACAAACAACCTATTTAAAAAAGGTCAAGCAACTTGAAAAGAATCTTCTCCAAGGAAGAAATACAAATGGCTAAAAAGCACATGAGAAGATGCTCAATATCACTAGCTAATAGGGAAATGCAAACCAAAACTAAAGTGAGATATCATCTTTCAACCATTAGATTAGTGGCTATTAAAAAAAAAGGACTAAAAGTGTTGGAAAGGATGTGGAAGAATGGGAACTGTCATCCACTATTGGAGAGAATGTAGAATGGTCCAGCCATTGTGGGGGACAGTTTGGTGGTTTGTCAAAAAATTAACTATAGAACTGCCATATGATCCAGCAATTCCACTGCTGGGTATGTACACAGAAGAAATGAAAGCAAGGACATGAACAAATATATGCACATCAGTGTTCATAGTGGCATTATTCACTATTGCCAAAAATTGAAATCAACCCAAATGCCCATCAACAAATGAATGGATAAACAAAATGTGGTACATATACACAATGGAATATTACTCAGCTCTAAGAAACAATATAGTGCTATCACACAGGATAACATGGATGAATCTTAAGAACCATATGTTGAGAGAATCAAGCCAGGCATTGATGGACAAGGATAGGAATCAAAGGAAATTCCTCAATATGGTAAAGGGTATATATGAAAAACCCACAGCTAAGATTATATACAATGGTGAAATCCTAAAAACTTTCCTTCAAAAATTGGGAACAAGAAAATTATGACCACTATCACTGCTCCTATTTAACCTTGTGTTGTAAGTACTTGCTTGAACACTTAGGCAAGAAAAATATATAAAAAGCATCCAAATTAAAAGGAATATATCAAAATTTCACTATTTCCAGATGACATGATCCTAGACATAGAAAGCCCTGAGAAATCTACAAAAAAAGCATCTAGAACTTGTAAATGAGTTCAGTAAAGTCACAGGTTAAGATAAATGCACAAAAACCAGGAGCATTTCTGTACACCAATGATGAGCAATCTGAGGAGGAGTTCAAGAAAAAAACCCATTTACATTAGAAGCTAAAAGAATGAAATAAATAGGAATAAATTTAACTAAAGGTGTAAGTGATTGATATGAAGAAAACTAGACAACACTGTTAAAAGAAATAAAAGAAGACAAATTAATAGAAGAAAATTCAATATTCTTGGATGGGAAGACTAAATATCATTAAGATGTTTATCCTACCCAAACTGATCTACAGATTTAATCAATCCCAATAAAAATCAGTAGAACATTTTTTACTGAATTGGAAAAATATAAAATTTATTTGGAAGGACAAGAGGCCCCAAATAGCCAAAAATCTATTAAAAAAGTAAAATGAAATTGCAGGAATCACACTACCTGACTTTAAATCATACTGCAAAGCTACAGTGGTCAAAACTGCATGGTATTGGAACAATGATAGACATACTGAGAAATGTAACAGAATTGAGAGTTTGAATATAGATTCTCACATATACAGTCATCTGATATTCAACAAGACCACCAATCCCACTCAACTGGGAGATAATGGCCTCTTCAACAAATGGTGATTGGAGAACTGATTATCAATATGCAACAGAATGAAAGAGGAGGCTTTGATTTCATGGGGCATATGGATGGGACCCTCTTGCTTGCAGTTGTAGACTCTTGGTTCCTTAGGATCGTCATTGTCCATCATCATCTCCTTGTTAGTTGTCCTGGGTAAGACTATTGAACTGGAGAGTAGGTATTGCAACTCCATTGAATATCAGGGCCCAGCTGACACATGGACAGCCCAGTGATTCAAGTCTCTTAGACATATACCTACCAACTCTAGCACCAAATATACATTCAAATAAAAGGGACAATAGAGGCCTGTGTAGAGAAGTCACATCTGAGTTCAACTCTGTCATACTCAAGAACATCTGAATCCAACTCATGGGATCAAAGCCTCCTCTCAATTAGAGGAGGGGTGAGCAATACCATCCCAGAATCCTCAGGATTGTTGAATGAACTATGGACTAAAGTAGACTTACTGATATTTTACTATAGACTTATTGTGATTCTATCAGTGGAAGAAACGATATCATTCATGTGGAGGCAGTGGCCACTAGAGGTTCTGAGGGCAGGGAGAGGGAAATGAAGGTGAAATATGGGGACATTTTGGGGACTTGGGAATTTTCCTGAATGACATTCCAATGACAGTTATAGGCCATTAGAAATATTTCCATAACCACAAAAATGTGCATGAGACTGTGTAAACTACAATGTAAACTATAATCCATGCTTAGTGGTAATGCTCTAAAATGTTTTCATCAATTGTAACAAATGTACCATACTAATGACAGATGTTGTTAATGTGGGAAAATGTGGGAGGTGTAGGAAGCAGGGCATATGGAAATCCTCTATATTTTAATATAATGTTTATGTAATCTAAATACCTTTTCTTAAAAAAATAAAAAAATATATTTAAAAAAAAGAACACCATATTACCCATTATACAAAAATTAACTCAAGATGGATTAAAGATCTAAATATTAGAGCCAAGACCATAAAGACCATGGAAGATAATGTAGGGAAGCATCTAGAAGACCTTGTAATAGGAAATGGCTTCATGAACTTCACACTCAAGGCAGAAGCGATGAAAGAAAAATAGGGAAATGGGACCTCTTCAAAATTAAAATCATTTGCACCTCAAGGGAGTTTGTCTAGAAAGTGAAAAGACAGCCCACCTAATTGTAGAAAATATTTGGTAACCATATATCTGATAGGAGCTTATTATCCAGCATATATTTAAAAAAACCTATATCTTGAAAATAAAAAAGACAAACAAACCATTTTAAAAATGGGAAAGTGTTTTGCACATACAGCTTCAAAGAAGAAATACAAATGACTAAAATGCATGTGAGTAGATGCTCAACATCACTAGCTATTAGAATAATGCAAATCAAAACTACAATGAGATATCATCTTACTTCCATTAGACTGGTAGCCATTTAAAAAACAGGGACTACAAGTATTGGAGAGGATGTGGAGGAAACAGAACCCTCATCTACTGCTGGTGGTAATGTAGAATTGTCCAGCCATTGTGGAGGGCAGTTTGGTGGTTCCTCAAAAAACTAACTATAGATCTGCCATATCATCCATCAATTCCACTGTTGGGTATATACCCAGAAGAACTGAAAGCAAAGATAAGGACAGAAATATGTACACCAATGTTCATAAGCAGCATTATTCACTATTGCCAAAAGTTGGAATCAATCCAAATGCCCTTCAACAGATGAACGGATAAATAAAATGTGGTACATAAATACAATGGAATATTACTCAGATGCAATAAGGAATAGAGTATTAACACATGGGATAACATGGATGAATCTTTTGAGGACCTTCTGTTGAGTGAAGCAAGCCAGGCATTGAAGGACAAATATTACATGACTTCTCTCATTTAAATTAAACAAATCAAGCAGACTCATAGAGCTAGAGTCTAGAAGATAAGTTTACAGAAATAGAAAGAGAGAAGAAGGTTGTGAATCAATGCTCATATGGGTGAAATCTATGATAAGGTGGAAGTGAGTAGTTGTGCAGTGAATGGATATGACAGAGGTGTAGTGGTACTATTGGGTGGATGGTGCAAGCTATACAGGGGTTAGGGTGGGGAGGGTGGTTTTGACAGTCAACAGAACTGGGGGGGAGGGTTTGGGGAAAGAGTAGGTGAACACTGTGGACTGGCATGAACATGGTTGAAGCTACAATGTTGAGAAAGCTTTTTTGGCAATATGACAAGGAAGGGTTACTGGTTTAGGGTGTTGGATGGTGGCATTCAGGACAGGATGCATATGGGGCTATATTCTAGAGAATGTGCAAGGGATAATTTTGTCATAGTGTGTTTTATCAGTAGGTGGAGACCCTCATCATGAGTGGGAAGGAGTTGGACTCCCATCCTGAGGAAGCCCGATATGTTCTCCAACAGAGGGGCTGGTGTCTGTCAAGAGCATGGGTGGTTCCTAATAGGGGAGGACAGACCAGGATGTTAAGCCTTCAGTGTTGTTACAAGTAACTATGAATCTTGTCCTACAAAGAGTGAAGCCAGATGGTCACCATGGGCCATGAGTGGAGGGAGAGGGAGGAATAGAATACATGGAAAAGGGCATATTTATGGGGCAATGAAAGTGTTCTGCATGATCTTGTAATGATGGATACAGGCCATGTTTAATTTGATCAAAAACTTATAAAATTGTGTGGTCTAAAAGATAAACCATAATGTAAACCATTGACCATGGATAGTAACTATATTTCAGTATTGGTACATCAGTTGTAAAAAAGGTATCATACACATAATAAAAAATTTGTTAATATAGGAAGGGGGAAAATGGGGATGTTGGGTATATGGGAGTCCCCTATATTCTGTATGGGACATTACAGTGACCTAAAATTTCTTTGAAGACAAAATGAAAAAAATAAGACCCTGGGGGAAAAATGGAAGAAATTTTCACTGTACATACAGGACAACAGATATGGTGATGAAAGGCAAAACATCAAAAAAATTAAATATTTTTCATTATTTTTAATATCCCAATTTTTTTCTTTTTTCTTTTCTTTTTTTAGTTTTTCTAAATTTTTATGTATTTTATTTCTTATGTTTAAACCATCATTTTTAATTCATTTTCCTAGTAATTGTGTTTAGTGTTATTCTTGGCTTCATTTTTGAAGAAGTTTTAGATCAAGGAAGGATTACAACTGTAGCATAGTAGATCTTTGGTTTGGGATATCAGTGATGGGGGATAAAAGAGAAGAAGTTCACCTGGACATACATATAAAGTATCTAAATGTGTTCAAATGTTCATGGGACATTGCCACAGTGTGTAGAGATTCACACAATAACCAAAAGAATATTGAATTCCCGTCCTGGGGAGCTCTGCCCCATTCTCTAATGGAACAGCAACAATACCCCAAGTACAAGGGCAATGACTAGTGAAAAGGATGATCCAATGATGGGCCTTTGATATTGGTGAATATGCTGATTAGCCTTTGTTTCTGAAACTGCAACTTAGCCTAATGTCATAGGGTGCCTAAGAGTTACCTTTTGAGACCCTCCATGTTGCTTAAATGTGGCCTCTCTCTATGCCAAACTCAGCAAACAAATGCCTTCCCCCAGCATGGAACATGACTCCCAGGGATGTACCCTGGCACTAGAGCATTACTACCAAGCACTGCCTGGTGATGCAACTGGAAAAAGACCTTGAATAGAAGGGGGAAAAGGTAAAGACAAATGAGTTAATATGGCTAAGAGACTTCAAAGTGAGTCAGGAGGTCATCAGAGAGGCAAAGTTTATGTACATCTCAGCAGGATCCCATAGACTGCCAAAGCAGATACTATCTCAAATAGTGAGGCTCCTGAAATTGCTCCTGAAATTGGAGCTGAAATTGCTGCACATTTATGATATATTCTAAAAACAATAAACCAGGGTTGAAAATTCCAGAGAGATTCCTTTATGCTTTATGGGTCATGGCTCATATTTTGATTATATGCTCCCTTTAATACTTAGCACCTTGCACACAAAATACTCTCAAATTTGCTGACTGAACACAATCATAAATTACTATGTGCTTACTCCAGAAAATGTCTGTGAGACCTTAAAGGAGGTGTTAGCTCTCAAGGGAAGCATATCCAATGATGGCAAACCCAGTTGAGATAAGGAATGCATAACAGTTTGAGTGTAAATTACTACTAGAAAGGTTCAATTAAAAAACACACTCCTTTTTAGCATATTTGAGATATGCTATTTTCAAGTACTTCTTACATATATGAAGCAAAGAGCTAATGTGTTTAACTCAGATAGAGGTTAATGTATATACTCAATAAATGGTCTTTATCTCAATAAAAGATAAGAGGAGAGGAAAATAAGTGTACATTAGGACAATGTGAAGAAATTGGAACTCTATAGCATTGTTGGTGATGATGTAAACTGTTGCATCACTGTGGAAAGCAGCAACACGTCAGTTCCTCAAAAGAACTAGTGAGTTACCATGTGATGCAGCCATCCCACTTCTAGGTATATACCCAAAGATAGGGAAAACAGGGTCTAAAACAGATAATTGTGCAACAATATTTACAACATTATTCAAAATAGCAAAATGGTAGAAACTCCTGAGTGCACATCAACAAATGAATGGATAAATGAAATGTGGTACATACACAGAATGGCATATTATTTGACCATAAAAAAAGAACTTCTGAGACATACTGAACCATGTAAGAACCTTAAAAACAGTATGCTCAATGAAATAAAGCAAGACACAAAAGGACAAATATTGTATGATGTTACTCATTAGAAATGTCTGGGAATAGCAAATCCAGAAAGAAAGTAGATTAGAGGTTATCAGAGGATAGGAGAAGAAAGGAGGAATATATGTTTGGTGGGTATGGAGTGTTTGTAAATAAAATTAATAAAAATTTTAGATTAGAGATAGGGTTAGGGTTAAGATCAATGTTAGCACTTAGGTGAGGGTGTGGATTATAGTTAGAATTAAAGATTGTGTTAGAATTGTGGTAAGTCTTAAGTTTAGAGTTAAGTTTAGGGTGTCATTAGAGTTAGATTTAAAGATAGATTTAGGGTTTATTGTAGACATTTGTTGATGGGAATTATGTGTTGGAGTTAAAGCTCAGTTTAGGGTTAGTGTTAGCTTTGCTTATGGTTATGACAATGATAAAACTTTTATTTAGTGTTATGTTTAGGCTAAAGTTTATGTTCTTGTTAGGGTTAGGGTTTGATTTAAGATTCTGCTTAAGGTTAGGCTTAGGTTTGGGTTAATGTTTTCATCAGCCACAGGTGTGCCTGTTGAAATACACCAAAGATTGGTCGGTCTTTATAAAGGGTATTTATTTGGGGTAGAAGCTTACAGTTACCAGGCCACAAAGCCTAAGTTTCTTCTACCAAAGTCCACATGCTGGAGAAAGATGGCTGCCGACATCTGCAACGGCTCAGGCCTTTAGGTTCCTCTCCTGCTGGGGCTGTGCTTCTCTCCAGGCTTAGCTTCTGTTTCCTCCAGAAGTTCAGCTGTAGACCATGAGGCTCTCTATGCATTGCGTCTCTCCACAAGGCCAGCTGTAGACTATCCGGCGATCGGCTCACTACAACATCAGAACTGCTTCTCAAATCTGGTTCTCTCCAATTCTGCTTCTCCCAATCTCTGACTTGCTTTCTAAAACTTGAGACCACACCCACTGAGGGGTGGGGCTTAACACCCTACTCACTGCAGCCCAGTCAATGCCCTAATCATAAACCAATCATGCCCAGATGAACAGATGAGTTTACAAGCATAATCCAATTTATATTTTTGGAATTCATAATTACATAAAACTCAAACCATTAGAGTTAGTATTAAGTTTAGGGTTAGGACTAGAATTGGAAGGTGGGTTAAGGATATACTTTGATTTATGGTTAATATTATGGTTAGATTAAGGGTTTGGGTTAGGTGGGGCTATATGTTAGGATAAGGATTAAATTTATGTGTTGTGTTAGTGTTGGTATTAATGATTAGGTATAGGGCGAGAAATATACTCACAATTAGAATCAAGGTTTGGGTTAAATTTGGCATTAATATGTTTAGGTTTATGGGTAGTGTTAAGGTCAGAGTTTGGTATAACATTTGCATTTGGTTATGGTTAAGTTCACATTAAAGTGAGGATTGGGGAAAGTATAGAGTGAGGGTTAGGTTTAAGGTCAAGGATAATATTGTTTGGTTAGAGTAAGGTTAAGGTAAAAATAAATTTGGCATAGGTTTCAAAAAAGGAGACTGTTAACTTTTTTCTTTCTTATGTTTTAAACATTTTTTTTAATTTACAAGCTTTCTAATTGAAGTTTATCATTCATACCTGAAGATCTATAAACAATAAATGTATAGCAAAAGTTGTGATCTTACAAAACAAATATGCATATCAGCATCATACAGGGCTCCCATACATCACCTCACCACTAGCATCTTGCATTGTGAAACAATTGTTACAAACTATGAAAGAACATCATCAAACATTACTAACTATAGCCAATATCTTTCACTTGGTGTATTTTTCCATGAAAACACCTGATTATTGACACTCTGTCTGTGTTAGTATTATATACCTGTTATCATTCATGAGAGAATGTTCTCATATTTGTTTGGTTTACTATAGTCCATCTTCCACAACAGGATTCATTGTGATATGCTGTCCCATTCTTTGTACAATCCACTTGAAGTGTACACTCAGTGGCTCTCATATTCCTCACAGTTTTTCTGTTATCATGTCAGTCAATTTTAGAATATTTTCATTCCTCCAAAAGTAAAAATCCCATACCACTTTATACCCCTCTAATGTTGTCCCTTAGAATTGAAAAAAAATCTTCTTTGCCATTGCTACAAAAATTAAATTACTGTTTATCCATATGTTACATTAGTTGTAATTTTCCCAGGTTTCATATAGAAGCTCTATATTTAGTTTCTTGAGGAAGTGCCAAACTCTCTTCTGCAAATGCTGCACCATTTTACATTCCCACAAACAGTGAAGGAGTGTTTCTCTTTCTCCACATCCTCTCCAGCACTTGTAGTTTTCTGTTTTTTAAATAATGGTCATTCTATAAGGTGTGAAATGATATCTTAGTGTGGTTTTGATCTACATTTCCATAATAGCTAATGATGTTGAAAATGAGACATTATCTACTACCAAGGATGTTCTCTGGATTTTACACTCACAATTAAATTAGTGATTAACCACACTTGGTCTTTCATTGTGTTTTTTTAAAATGCCTTGATAGTAGCCAGAAAAAAACATCCAATTCTGTTGTCCTTAAATGACTACTTCTCTGACCTTCTGAGATGCCTGAAATATTGCACCCTGCTGTGTATCCTCTTCCAGTTCTCCAGGGGTGAAGGTTTACAATTGTCCTGCTATTGGGCCAAGGACTCTCAGTTCTGGACATACCATTAGTGAGAAGTTCCTCATTCACAGCCAGTTTCAGATGACTCAGCTCCAAGATCTTATTTTAGAGTTTCTTTCTTAAAATAATCCCACTTTTTTTTAAATCAACTTTGTAGGTCAGGTTCCTCAGGACTCTTGTCCTCTGATGTATGACTGTAGAGGTTTATTGGGGAAGGTTTTTAGAAGGGTCCAGTGAGGAAACCAGATTGGGGATAAAGAGAAGTTCAGTTGTCAATCACTTGTGACAGTGGACTCAACTGACCCACAGAAAGTGTGATGATTATGTTTCATGTGTCAAGTTGAATAGGTGATGGTCTCCAGTTATTTGATCAAGAAAGCACTGGCCTGATTTCTTTGAGAGTATTTGATGGATTTAAGTCATTAGTCAGTTTATTGCACCTATCGTTGATTACTTCCACAATTAACAAAACAAATTATCTTCATCCAATTATTTGAAGGCCTTAAAAGGAGAAGGGATGATTTCAACAGCCAGAGAGAAGAATTTCTATACTACTTCAGCCCAGCAGATTCTTCTGGGGAATTCAACATCACCTTCATCAGAGTTTACTCTTCTTGGTGCTGTTTCTGTGCAGAGCACTGAGTAATGCAGGGAGCTCTGGAGCTGGGATGGCCCTTCAAATATGACCTGAATTGAGAAACAGGGGTGTACTTTCTACCTTTGTGTCAACTAGTTACTAAATTTGTGCTGTCCCTGGGGAAAGGGTGTAATTTGGGTCCCCTTTACCCAAAATACTTTGTGGCCACCAAGAGCCATCCCAATCTCAACCAAGTCCCCATTTCACACCCCCCAAGGCAATTACTGTGGAGGAAATCAGCTGTGAGTTGATTCTTTCAGAATCCAGAGGAATGAAAGCATTGGTCAAGAATCCACTACAGGATTCTTGTTCAGGGGCAACTGGAATTGATAGCCCAAAACATGAAATTTGCAGTGCTAAAAATGGAACTGTCCAAATCAAACCAGGATGGTGGTTACTTTGGAAGCTCTGGCCTTAACATACTATAGGGAGCTACAAATTTCAAAACTACAATTTTATTGGTAAAGTTGAATATAAATTAGTAGAATGTGCATCACTAGTTAAGTTGTTGGGCCACTGGATGAACACTCAAAGAGCTTAAGTGTTCTAAAAGCTACTGGAATATTTGTGGCATTATTTGATTTTTACTCTTCAGCAGGTGAGTCATTGAAAAGGAATAATAACATCTCTTAAGTCATGTTCCTGACAAAAAATAGGAGTTGCACTAGGTCAAATAAGACCACTACAAAGAAAGTAAAGGATCATGTCAAGTATCAAACATCATAGACACCAGGTAGACTAGCAATGGCAGCAGAATTACCTGGGGACCTTAGGAAATATAAAATCTCATTAGCATAAA
>PVKH010036646.1:0-11563 GCA_004027955.1 Chaetophractus vellerosus | reverse complement strand
AGTTCCTGTATGATACATGATCATACAAACTGGCCTACATCCTCCATTGCAGCATCATCCATGACAATTCCCAGGTCCCACCCCCCCAAAAAAAAAACCTGCATTACAGTTGCTCTTCCCTCACCCTGCTCCCAAAGTGTCCAATGACCCTGGCTCCATATGACCACCTCCACAATCAGGGTACAGAACAGTTCTGTCGCCCCTACAGCCTCTCTCATGCTCACCTGCTACCGCCACGGCAACCACTCATCAGTTTTCCATCATGTCATTGTGTCTTTTTGTGATTTGTTTTAAATTTTTTATTGAAGTGTATCATTCATACATGAACATGCATAAACAATAAGTGTATAGTAAAGGTTGCGAACTTACAAAATAAACATGCATAGCATCACACAGGGGTCTCATACACCACCCCTTCAACACCTTCATGGTTGTGAGGCATTTGTTACAAACTATGCAAGAACATCGTCAAAATATTACTACTAACTCTAGTCCCTGTCTTACATTTGGTGTATCTTTCCCTCTACCCACCCTATTTTTTTAAAATATATTTTTATTACATAGGTTGTGAACTGGCAAAACAATCCTACACACGTGTAGAATTCCCACACAACACCCCTTCACCAACACACCACACCGTGCTGGAACATTTGTTACAGATGATGAGATAATCTCATCAGGCTATTACCACCAGCCACGGTCCATAGCACACATTTGGCACACTTTTTCCACACACCTCCATTAGCAACACAGCACATCTTTGGCATCGATGCAAGAATATTATGGTATTGTTTTTAATCACAGTCTATAGGTCACACCAATTGTATTTTTCCCGTGCTTCTCCACATTCCCACCACCCTGCAATAGTGATGTACATCTGCCCTAGGTCACAGGACACTCTTGCATTTGCACCCTCAACCACAATTCTCATCCACCTCTGGGTTCACTGTGTTATTCAGTCCCCAGACCATCTCCAGCTTTCTCTCAATTGAAATTTACTTCCCCAGACTACCCTTTAAGCCACATCCCACCCCTAAACCAGCTGCCACTCACTATGATGTGTTACCATCAACTCTATTCATTTCTACACTTTTACAGTCAAGTTAATTAAAACTTCTACATACATTAAGCATCAGTAGTTCTTCTCAACCCTCCTCTTATCTCCTAATAACTTATACTCTAGGTTTTAACTCCATGTGTTTATTTTTGTATTTAGTTCATATTAATGAGACCATGCAATATTTGTCCTTTTGTGTCTGGCTTACTTCACTTGGTATAATGTCTTCAAGATTCATCCATATTGTCACATGTGTCCCAATTTTATTTCTTCTTACTGCAGCATAGTATTCCATCATATGTATAGACCACATTTTGTTTATCCACTCATTGGAGGATGGACACTTGGGTTGTTTCCACCTTTTGGCAATTGTGAATAACACCGCTATGAACATTGGTGTGAAAATGTCTGTTTGTGTCACATTTGTCAGTTCTTCTGGATATATTCCTAGTATAGGAATTGCTGGATCATATGGCAGTTCTATATTTAGCTTCCTGAGGAACCGCCAAACTGTCTTCCACAAAAACCGCACCATTTTACACTCCCACCAACATGAAGGAGTGTTCCTATTTCTCCACATCCTCTCCAGCACTTGTTGTTGTCTGTTTTTTTAATAATAGCCATTGTATGCACTGTTATATGATATCTCACTGTTGTTTTGATTTGCATTTCCCTAGTAGCTAATGGTATGGAACATTTTTTTTCGTGTGCTTTTTAGCCATTTGTATTTCTCTTTGGAGAAATATCTATTTAAAACTTTTGCCCATTTTTTAAATTGGATTGCTTGCTCTTTTATTGTTGAGTTGTATGATCCCTTTATATAGAATGGCAATCAAACCCTTATCAGATATGGGGTTTCCAAATATTTTCTCCCATTGAGTGGGCTGCCTTTTCACCTTCTTGATGAAGTCCTTTGAATCACAGAAGTGTTTAAGTTTCAGGAGGTCCCATTTATCCATGTTTTCTTTCGTTGCTCGTGCTTTTGGTGTAAGGTTTAAGAATCCACCACCTTCTGCCAGATCTTGAAGATGTTTCCCTACATTTTCTTCTAGGAGCTTTTTGGTACTTGCTTTTACATTTAAGTCTTTGATCCATTTTGAGTTAATTTTTGTATAAGGTGTGAGATAGGGGTCTTCTTTCTTTCTTTTGGCTATGGATATCCGGTTCTCCCGGCACCATTTGTTGAATAGACAGTTCTGTCCCAGCTGGGTGGGTTTGACAGGCTTGTCAAAAATCACTTGGCCTTAGATGTGAGGGTCTGTAAAATAATCATTTCGGTTCCATTGGCTTATGTGTCTCTCTTTATGCCAATACCATGCTGTTTTTACCACACTAGCTGGGTAATATGATTTTAAGTCTGGAAGTGAGAGTCCTCCAACTTCACTTTTCCTTTTTAAGATGTTTCTGGCTATTCCGGGGCTCTTACCCTTCCAGATAAATTTGGTAATTATGTCTTCCATTTGTTTAAAAATTGCTAGTGGAATTTTTATTGGTATTACATTGAATCCGTATATCAATTTGGGTAGAATTGACATCTTAATGATATTTAGTCTTCTAAGCCATGAGCATGGAATGTTCTTCCAATTATTTAGGTCTTTTTAAATTTCTTTTAGCAATGTATTATAGTTTTCTGAAAACAAGTACTTTGCATCCTTGCTTAAGTTTATTCCTAAATATTTGATTCTTTTAGTTGCTGTTGTAAATGGAATTTTTCCCTGACTTCTGTTGTTGCCACTCTTATTCTTCGGTTCGGAAGGATTTCAGAATGAAGGGAGGCGACCTCAGTACAATTAAACTTCATTTAATCAGCTCCGTGTTGCAGCTCAAACCTGGTCAGAGCAACGATGGAAATGCCCCCCGGTGTTGCAGCTCAAGCCTAGCTGGGGCACAAGCCTGGCCCAGGCACTGGTGGAAGTGCACGGCTCGGCCTTCTGTGCTTGGCTCGTGGCTCGATGTTCCTTGTCGCAGTTTAGCTTGGTGTTCTCTGCTCGGCTTCAGGTCTCGCAGCTCGATGTTCAGCTCAGCTCTGTCTTTGCACCTCGGCTCACTGTTCGCAGCTCAGCTCAGCGTTCCCAGCATGACTTTCCTCTGGCCAGGGTGAAGGTGGAATGTGCACTCAGGGCTTCAAGGTTACTCTTGATATAGTTTAGCTGTGTCACCGCCCCTGGGGGTGGAGCCCCGGTCACGATGCTCTGATTGGTCCATCACTGGTTCTGAGCAAGGGCATTGGTTGGGGTTTGAAAACCAGATTAATATATTATGTAAATAGGGTATCCTAACTGGGAGAAGCTGATTGGCTGACTATTAATTAAAGGAATAGATTCTATTGGTTGAAAACTCTCTTACCCTATTGGTTAGTTCAGGATCCCTCTTCCTATTGGTTAGTTCAGGATCCCTCTGCCTGTGGGTCCCAGGCTCAGTTACCTGCCTACTCCTTCAACTTCGTCCTCAGATTGCGCATTACTAGTGTATAGAAACACCTCTGGTTTTTGCATGTTGATCTTGCATCCTGACACTCTACTGAAATCGCTTATTAGTTCTAGCAGCTTTGTTGTAGATTTTTTGGGACTTTCTAGATATAGGATCATATCAGTTGCAAATAGTGAAAGTTGTACTCCTTTCTTTCAGATTTGGGTGCCTTTTATTTTATATTTGTATTTTTAAAGATTTATTTATTTATTTATCCTCCCCCACCCCCATTGTTTTTGTGCTCACTGTCTGCTCTCTGTGTCCATTTGCTGTGTGTTCTTCTGTGTCTGCTTGTCTCCTCTTTAGATGGTACTGGGAACCGATCCTGTGACCTTCTGGAGTAGGAGAGAGGCACTCAATCTCTTGCACCACCTCAGCTCCCTAGTCTGTTGTGCCTCTTATTGTCTCTCCTTTGTGTCTCTTTGTTGCATCGTCTTGCTGTGCCAGCTCTCCACGCGGGCCAGCACTCCTGTGTGAACCAGCTTGCCGCACAGGCCAGCTTGCTTTCATCAGGAGGCCCTGGGAATTGAACCCTGGACCTCCTGTGTGGTAGATGGGAGCCCAATCGCCTGAGACACATTTGCTTCCCTGGATGCCTCTTATTTCTTTTTCTTGCCTGATTGCTCTAGCTAGAACCTCTAGCACTATATTGAACAACAGTGGTGACAGTGGTCATCTTGTCTTGTCCCTGATCTCAACAGGAAAGCTTTCATTCTTTCACCATTTAGTGCAATGTTAGCTGTGGGTTTTTCATATATGGCCTTTATCATGTTGAGAAAGTTTCCTTCAATTCCTATCTTTTGTAGTATTTTTATCAAGAAAGGATACTGTATTTTGTCAAATGCCTTTTCTGTGTCAATCAAAAAGATCATGTGATTTTTCTTCTTTGATTTATTAATGTGGTATATTATGCTGATTGATTTTGTGTTGAACCACTCTTGCATGTCTGGTATAAAACCCACTTGATCATGATGAATAATTCTTTTAATGTGTTGTTGGATTCTAT
The DNA here is from genome assembly GCA_004027955.1 of Chaetophractus vellerosus. Lineage (NCBI taxonomy): Eukaryota > Metazoa > Chordata > Mammalia > Cingulata > Chlamyphoridae > Chaetophractus > Chaetophractus vellerosus. Next base: position 7,031 of record PVKH010036646.1, on the reverse strand, counting down.
TAGCAAGTATTTTATTGAGGATTTTTGTATCTGTATTGATTACAGAAATGAGTCTGTAATTTTCTTTTTTCGTAATACCTTTATCTAGCTTTGGTGTTAGGGTGATATTGGCTTGGTAGTGTTCCTTCTTGTTCAATTTTCTGGAAGAGCTTGAGTAAGACTGGTATTAAATCTTTGAATGCTTGATAGAATTCACCTGTGAAACCATCTGGTGCTAGGCTTTTCATTTTGGGGAGCTGTTTGATTACTGTTTCAATCTCTTTACTTGTGATTGGTTTGTTGAGGACTTCTATTTCTTCTAGAGTCAGTGTATGTTGTTTGTATGTTCCTAGGAATTTTTCCATTTTGTCTACATTGTCTAGTTTTTTGCATAAAGTTGTTCATAGTATCCTCTTATGATCTCTCTTATTTCTGTGGGGTCAGTGGTAATGATCCCGTTTTCATTTTTTATTTCATTTATTTGCATCTTTTCTCTTTATTTCTTAGTCAGTCTAGCTAAGGGCTTGTCAATTTTGTTAATCTTGTCGAAGAAACAACTTTCGGTTTTGTTAATTCTCTCTATTGTTTTTGTTGTTGTTCTCAATTTCATTTATTTCTGCTCTGAAATTTATTTCATTTCTTGTATTTGCTTTGGGATTGGTTTGCTGTTCTTTTTCTAGTTCCTCCAGCTGTGTGGTTGGGTCATTGGTTTCAGCTTTTCCTTCTTTTTAATGTAAGCATTGAGGGCTATAAAATTTCCTCTCAACACTGCCGTCGCTGCATCCCATAGGTTCTGATATGTTGTGTTCTCATTGTAATTTGTCTCAAGATATTTATTGATTTCTCTTGAAATTTCTTCTTTGACCCACTGATTATTTAAGAGTGTGTGGTTTAATCACCATATATATGTGAATTTTCCCTTTTTCTGTTGTTTGTTGGTTTCCAACTTTATTCCACTATGATCAGAGAAAGTGCTTTGTATAATTTCAATTTTGTTGAATTTATTGAGATCTGCTTTGTGACTCAACATATGGTCTGTCCTGGAGAAGGATCCATGTGCACTTGAAAAGAATGTATATCCTGCTGTTTTGGGGTGCAATGTTCTGTATATGTCTATCAGGTTTAGTCCATTTATCATATTATTCAAGCTCTCTGTTTCTTTATTAATCCTCTGTGCAGATGTTCTATCCAGTGCCGAGAGTGGGGTATTAAAGTCTCTAGCTATTATTGTAGAGATGTCTATTTCTCCCTTCAGCTTTGCCAGTGCTTGCCTCGTGTATCTTGGGGCATCCTGGTTAGGTGCATATACATTTATGATTGTTATTTCTTCCTGGTGTATCATCCCTTTTATTAATATGTAATGTCCTTCCTTGACTCCAATAATAGTTTTGCTTTTAAAGTCTATATCATCTGATGTAAGTAAAGCTGCCCCAGCTTTTTTTTTGGTTCCCGCTTCCTCTCTGCTGGAGGTGGGGCTGGAGCCTCGGCTAGGGCTGCAGGCCGATCTTGGTGGAAAGAAGCTGGCCCCTAACTTCCCTGGATTTTCAGTCAGCCCCGCTTCCCCTCAGGCCGGGGGCGGAGTCAAAATGGCGGCCACCGGGCTCCTTCTGAGCTGGACAGACTCAAAGTTTAGCTGTTCATAGGATTATACTTTAGCCCACCGAATTTACTAATCAGTAGATGAAGTTGGTGCCACACTGTGTCTTCCTCCCCTGTTTTTTGGGAAATAGGGCTTCCAACTCCAACCACGGAACAGCTCCCGAGGTGGCTTGTGCCACGGGCACCGGCCTCCGTGGCGTGGGGGACTCTGCTCAGGAATCTTCTCCGCAGATGGGCATCTCCTCCTTCCACTCTCTCAGGATGTTGCAGGACCCACTTCCGGTCTCCTGGAGCCCCCAGACAGGTGCGTTAAATGGCTCTGGGTGATCACCAACCGCGCTGTAGCACGACCTGATTCCAGGAGCTCCTCACTCTGCCACCATCTTGGCTGCCCCCTAGTTGTGTCTTTTTTAGAATGCCATGTAAATGGAGCCACACAGCATGGAAACTCATGAGAATCGCTCTTCCCCCAACGTCACGCCTTTGAGATTCAGCCAAGTTGTGTGCAGCCACGGTTTGCCCCTTTATGTTGTCGAGCAGTTCTCCTGTACGGATGGACCACAATTTAACCTTCCACGCATCGAAGGACGTTTGGGCCGTTTCCAGGTTTTGGCCATTATGTGTAGCATTGCTATAAACATTTGTGTGCAGGATTTTCTGTGTGTGTAAATTTTCATTTCACCACCCAAGAGTGGGGTTTCTGAGTCATGTGTTAAGTGTATATTTAAGTGCCAAAGAAATCCCCAAACCATTTTCCAGTGTGTCTGCACCATTTGTATTTTCACAGACAATAGAAGAAAATTCCAGAAGCTCTGACTCCTGAACAACATCTAGTGTTGTCAGTATAGTTTTATTTTAGCCATCCTAGTAGGCATGGAGTAGTATCATTTACCCATTTTAAAATTGGGTTGCTTTATTTCTTGAGTTTAGAGCATTCTTGACATATTCCAAATACAAGTCCTATGTGATTTGCAAATTTCTTTTTCCTGTCTGTAGTTTGTCCTTTCTTCTAACAGTGCCCTTCACAGAGCAAGATTTTGATTGTGATGAAGTTGAATTTATTATTTTTCCCCCTTTTATGGATAGGGCATTCAGTGTCGTGTCCAACAAAAGTTTGCCTAGCATGAGATCCCAAAGATTTTCTTCCAGAAGTTTTACAGAGTCACATCTCACATTTAGATTTACAATGTATTTCGAGTTAATTTTTGTGTAAAGTATCAGGTTTGGTTTGAGGTTCATCTTGTTAAAGCACCAGAGTCCAGGTGTTCCAGTGGCTTTATTGACAAGGCCATCCCCTCTCCAGCGGATGGCGGCTGTGCTTTTGTCCGGTAGGCGTTGGCTGCATTTGTGTGGGCTCATTGCTGCCTTCTCTCCGCTACTCCATCGGCCTTTGTGCCTGTCCCTCCACGAGCACCACGGTCCTAGGTACTGCAGCTTTAGAGAAAGTCTTAAAATCGCGTATGTGGCTCTTCCAACTTTATTCTTCTTTTTCAAAATGTTTCTAATGATCCTAGTCCCTTTGCCCTTTCATGTATTTTTTAGGATCAGCTTGTCCACATCTATAAACTTTTTTGACTTAGATTGTATTGAATCCCTAGATTCCTTTTAGATTTGGGAGATAGCACATTAACGGCACTGAATCTTATGAGCTATGAAAATAGCACATCCTGCATTTTACTTAGTTCTTTGTTTACTTCACTCATCAATGTCTTGTCATTTTAGTAGATAGATTTTGTACAGATTTCCCATGGTTTACACCTGTGCATTCGTGTCTATGATGCTATTATAAACAGCCCTGTTTTATGAATTTGAATTTCAAATTGTTTATTGCTAGTATTTAGAAATACAGTTAGTGTTTGTATATTGTCCTTCTATCCTGCAGCCTGGCTAAACTCATCACCTCTAGTAGATTTTTGTAGATTCTTTGAGATTTTCTTATTTTCTTCGTAGACCATCTGTGACGAGAGATGGTTTTACTTCTTCCATTCCAGTCCGGTTCCCTTTTCTTTGTGCGTCTCGCCTTGCTGTCCTCATTAGGAGCTCCGGCGTGCTGCTGGGTGGCAGTGACGATGGAGGGCGTCTTGTCCCCCAGCCTCAGGGGTGAGCTTCAGCCCTTTTGCTGTCGAGCTGCTCGCAGATGCCTCACTTCAGGTTGAGGGATTCTCTTCCAGTTTTGATTAGGAATGCATGCTGGATATCGTCAGGTGCTTTTTCTGCATCTGTACAGATGATGATCCGGGTTTTCTTTTACTAGTGTATTGTTATGGGGAATTATGTTGATTAGTTTACAAATGCAGAGCCAGCCTTGCATTCTCAGGATAAAGCCCACTTGGCCATCCGAGCAGGCATCTAGTGCTATGCATCATTTACCTATTTTAAAACCGGGTTAAGCCAGTTTTTTTTTAAACATTGTTGGACTCACTTTGGTAAAATGTGATTGAGGAGATTTGTGTCTATGACATGAAGGCTGTTGGCCTATAGTTTTATTTTCTTGTAATTCTTTGGTTTTGGAGCACGGCTGACCTCACAAAGTGAGTTGAGGAGATAAACCGCTTCCTTTATCTTCTGGAAGAGTTTGTGTAGATAGAATTCTTTCTTTCTGAAATGGTTGGTAGAATTCACCAGGGCAGCCATCTGGGCACGGAGTTTTCTTTGATTAGAGTTTTTAAACCCTGGGTTTATTTTCTTAAACAGATGTGGGACTATTCTCTATCTTCTATTTCTTCTTGAGTGACCTTTGGTAGTTTGTGTCTTTCAAGGAATTTATTCATTTAATCTAGGTTGTCAAATTTATAGGCATAAAATTGTTTGCTATATTCCCTCATTATTCTTTTAACGTCTGTAGACTCTGTAATATTTTCCTGTTTTTATTCACCCTATTGTTAATTTGGGTAATCTGTCTCATTTTCTTGAGCATTTTAGCTAAAGGCTTATCAATTTTACTAATCACTTCAAAGAATCAGATTTTAGGTTCATTGATTTTTCTCCATGTTTTCTGTTTTAAATTTCATTGATTTCTGCTCATTATTTTCTCCCTTCTGCTTGTTTAGTGTTTAATTTGCTTTTCTTTTTCTTGTTTTGCAAAGCAGAAGTTTGCATTGATTTGAGAACTTTCTTCTTTTCTAGTGCTATAAATTCCTGCTTAGCACCGATTTAGCTGCTTCCCACAAATTTTCATTTGTTGTAGTTTCATTCTCATTCACGTTAATTTTCTATTTCCCTTGTTTTTTTTTTTTTTTCATCTATGGGTTACTTAGGTATGTGTTGCTTAGTGTACAGATATTTTTAGGTTTTCCAAATGTCTTTCTGTTATTGTGTTCTAATTTAAATCTCCCCCCTTTTTGAACTTTATTTTTAAAGAAGTTTTAGTTTACAGAAAAATTACATAGAAAATATAGGGGATTCCCATATGCTCCACCCTCTCCCCCTCCCACACTTTCCCCCATTAATAACATCTTTCATTAGTGTGGTACATTTGTTACAATTGATGAACAAAGACTGAAGCATTGCCACTAACCATGGTCAATAGTTTACATTATGCTTTACACTTTGCACCATACAATTTTATAGGTTTTGGCAAAATGTATAATGGCCTGTATCTGTCATTGCAAAATCATGCAGAACAATTCCAATGCCCTAAAAATGCCCTGTGTTCCACCTTTTCTTCCCTCCTCCTCCCCTCAGAACTTCTGGTAACCACTATCTTTCTATCAATGTACCAAGTTCTTCTGTAACTACAATAATAATAAGCCTACTTTGGTCTGTGGTTGCATCCCCCCTTATGTTTGTTCATTCCTCAGTCTTGAGGATTTGGGGAAGGTGATGCCTGCTCTGCTTGAGACGGAGAGGGAGCTCAGATCTTATGGGGCAGATGGAAGGAACTGTCTTGCTTGCAGTTGTAGATACTCTTTGCTTTTTGGTGTGGGCATTGTCCATCATTATCATTTTGTTAGTTGTCCAGGGCAAGTTTAAATCCCTCTTAATCTGAGAACATATATGTAAAACTCATTTGGAAGATTTAAGTGATAAAATTAAGTTTGGAAAGGGAGAAGGCAGCAGGTGGCAGTCAGATATCAACACGCTCGACAGTTTACAAGTTCTGAAAGAACAGCTCGGTGAGTGGAAGTGGGGAGGTCAGTGAAACCTGATGGAAAGCTCAGAAGAAGACCCAGGAACTTACCATTTTGTTAGTCGGCGATAAAAGCGATACTAACAATTCCGACAAAAGGATCGCTTATTCAATAAATGTTGAGGAAAGCGTTAGGAAGGAAATCATGTAGGCCTACCTCACCGTTTCACCACCCTGCCTGCCACCTGCCAAACCAGATGGGTAACAGTTGCATTGTACAGCTGGAACCACTGGGCATCAGGAGAGAGACGGGTGCGTGGAGAGCTCTGCCACCTTGAGCCGTGGGGCCTCGTGAGGACTCACTGGGGCTTCGCGCAGGGCCCCGGCTGAGTGGGCCACAAGGCTTGCATTTTAAAAATAAATGAAGTAAAGTAAAATCGTTTTGAATGAGCATGCCTTTCACTTGTAAGGAGACCCCAATCACCACCTCTGCCGCTCGGGCTCCCCTTGGCCTCCTTCGTGGGGTCCCCTGTGGGAGATGAGTATCAAGAGAAGGTTCTGGAACAGCTGGGAGCAAGTCAGGTGAGCTGGCCGAAGGCGCCGGGCTCCAGTGGCTGGAGTGTCCACCGTTGGTATGGCTGGACCTGGGGCCTGCGGCTGCCCCCTCCCCGGCACTGCCTCCTGCCCTGTGGGCCTCGGCTGCCTCCCGCCGGGACCCTCCTCACTTTCTCACCACTGGGCGCCTGTTTGGCCTCTTTTGATGAGTGCAGATCTCAGTTCCAATCCAGTAAGAGCTGAATCTCTTAACTCCTGGGGCGCCCTGTGACCCTGCACTGGAGAAGACTCTGCTGGTGTCTTGGGGGTGGGCCGTGGCTGCAGCTGGACCCCGGCCTTAGAGACAGACCTGCCCTATCCAGGCAGCCCTGGGCAGAGGCAGGAGCTGTGTCCACTGGGAGTGACCCCCCACCTTGGTCCCCAGAGAGAGGCTGGCCTGTGACCCCCGGCTCCCCATGACCTTTGAGTGCTGCTGACCCAGAGCCTGGACCAGACTGGGGAGGGGCCCAGACCCACCCCGGGCCCCCTCCCCGCTCCATGGGCGCTGCTGCCCCTCTGTGAGTCGGATGCTGAGCCCAGCCTGGGGCCAGCCCCCGAGGCTGGCAAAGCAGCTGCCACCACTGCGCCCATGTCCGGAGGGGCCAGCACCACCGGTGGCCCAGAAGCCCCGGCCCAGGCCAGCAGGGTCCACCCCCAGCAGCGGGCAGGCCTAGAGGCAGCCGGCTGTCGCCCGCCAGCCAGGGAGGTTGGGGGGTTCAAGCCGGATGCCCACGCGGCTGCAGACCGACCCCTCCGTCGGCCCTCGGTGCAGCGGTGAGCTCCAAACGCT
>PVKH010036645.1:0-11555 GCA_004027955.1 Chaetophractus vellerosus | reverse complement strand
CAAACCTCAGAGTGGGGAAATGGCTTGAAACAATTAGAGAACAATGCAAAGCAGGACATGACCCAGTGCCAAACTATGGCTGCAGGCCAACGTTGCCTACTCTCAGTGCTTTTGAGGACCAGTGGTTCTCCTTGGGTCGTGGTGTCCTAGCACTTTTTTTCTGACTTGATTGACATTCACATTTTCATCTCCCCTAAAGCATTTAGCTAGAGCAAACTCATAAGCTGAGCTAGGTAGAGAGGGACAGGAGAAGGAAGAAGGAAAGAGAAAGCAACTTCCATTTGCTAAACATCTACTACATATTGTACATGTGCTTGGGCCTCAACACAAGTCAGCAGGGCAGAAAGTATTGATCACTCCACTTTACAGATGAGGAAAATGAGGCTCAGAGGACTTAAACTAATTTGCCCTGAATCACAGAGTTGATAAGTGGGAGTGGAACCTGATCATGTCTGGCTCTCTCTACTATATTTACCCTTGACAGCCATGAGTATCAATGCCTTTTTTAAACAAACAAGTAAATAACCTTTAGAGTAGGTAGCTTGCCAGCAGGTCTATGTCTGGACATAGTAACTTTATGGTAACTAAGGATTGAGGCATCTGCGATTTCCTCCCCTCTCTTTTCGCTTCACACTTTTGCTTTATTCTATTTCCCTAAGTTGACATGACCAACATAAGCTGAATATGATAATTGCACATGCATGGCTTTGGGTGTAAAGACAGGGAGATTGGGAAGTAAGCAATGAATCTCGTGAACTCTCCTGCGTGATCCAGAAGCCCGGTGCAGACCGCATCGAGGAGACGGGCGTTGTGGTATGTGGCATCCCGTGAGGCATTCTGTGGGAAACTGGCAATGCAGACCCTTTATCAAGCCATTTTCAATTTATCCAGTAATGTAAGAGCCTGTCTTCAAAATACACAAACACATAAATGACAGAAGCATGGACCCATTATCTTCTTTTGAGGAAACCCTGGAAACAGGCTTGGTCTCTTGACCAGCCAGGAGTATGGCTCCATTTCATGTCACCATAACAGACCAAGCATGGTACATCCATCAAAAGGGTTTGTGACCTTGAGCACAACCTTCATTACTCACATCACTGTCTGTGGCTATGGGGCAGCTTCCACAGGCTCGCCTCCTACTCTTTGTTCATGAGAATTGTCTCTCATCACTAGGCAATGAAATGAACCAGCCTAGATTTCTGAGAGACTGGAATGACACATTTATGGCTGATCCTTGAGCGTTGCTTTGTATTTCAGAGTCTGGGACGCTGAGAGCTGAGAACACCTGAGTGCAAGGCCTGTTTACTACCCTGTGGTCTCCAATTGCTATTTTTCTCAGAGGCACCCCCCTCCCCGTGAAGAAAATATTGCTCTTCAGGTTCTGGAAAATAGAATATGCTCCAGCTGCTCAGAAATTCCAGCTAGTCAGTAAGCCTAAAAGGGGTAAGGGAAGGAAATGACCACTTATTGCCCTAAGGGGCAAGTATTATCACCCCATTACACAGAAGAGAGGGTGGAAGACGGGGCACCCCGCTGCTGGCACAGGCTACTGCGTCAGATGAACTGGCCTGGGTAGGCATCTTGGCTCCCACTATCCAGTTCTGTAAACTTGGCCAAAGTCTTTAAGCTCAGTTGTCAGGTTTTCCCCCCTCATTTAATGTTTTAAAGCTTTTTTGATGTGCAATACACCACATATTTAAAGTAAACAATTTGATATATTCTGAAATAGGTATATCCCCATCAACCATCACTATACTTTAAATAGTGAACATATCCATCACCCCAAAAGTTTCTTCATCTCCCTTTGTAACCCTCCCTCCCACCCCTCGCTGCTCACCCCTCCCACCCTGCCCACCTCCACCTTCCCCAAGCAACCACTGATCTGCTTGCTGTCTGAGTGCAGTAGGCAAAATAATGCTCTCTCCAAGGATGTCCAGAAACTGAGACTATATTGTCTTATATGGCAAAAAGGACTTTGCAGATGGGATTATCCTGGTTTGTGGAGGGTCCAGTGTAACTCCTCATAAGGGAAAGAGAGAGGCAGGAGGGTCAGAGTCAGGGAAGCAGATGTGGCAATGAAAGCAGGGGTCGGATTCAGAGAGGGACGTGAAGATGCTACACTGATGGTTTTGAACAAAGGAAGGAGCCATGAGCCAAGGGTTGCAAGCAGCCTCCAGAAATTGAAAAAGGCACAGATATGGATTCTGCCCTAGAGCCTCCAAAAGGAACACAGCCTGGCTGACCCCTTGGTTTTAGACCAGTGAGACCCACTGTGGCTGGCTGAGTAATGGCCCCTGAAGATACCCAGGTCCTAATCCCTTTAATTTATGAATATTACCTTATGTGGCAAGAAGGACTTTACAATTGTGATTAGGCTAAGGATTTTGAGAGATAACAAGACTATCCCAGATTATCCTAGTGAGCCCTAAATGTAATCACAAGTAACCTTATGAGAGGGAAGTTGACAACAGAAGAGAAGGCTAAGTGATATCAGAGGCAGATGGAGTGACGTGCTTTGGAGATGAAAGAAGGGGCCTTAAGCCAAGGAACACAGGAAGCCTCCAGAAACTGAAAAAGGCAAGGAAATGGATTCTCCCTTCAAAGCCTCCACAAGTTCTCAGTGCTCCCGACTGCTTGACCTTAGCCCAGTGAAACCAATTTCACACTTCTGACGTGCAGACCTGTAAGAGAATGAATGTGTGTTTTTTCAAGCCACTAAGTGTGGGGTAATTTATTATAGCAGCAATAGGAAATCAATGCAGTGAGCCTCAGTTTTACATCTGTAGAATGAGAATAATAATATATTACATGCGGGCTAACTGTAAAATTAAATAATTTCAGTTGTAGCAGATGGAGGTCTTTTCCTATAATCCCCTTGTTCCTTTCTCCTCAACCCTGACAGCATGGGGGTCTTTGGCATAATTTATTTAAGTTACACTTCTAGAGGTGGCTAACAGCGGCAGGGAAAGATTGGTTTGTCTTGTAGATGCTCTGGTCGGAAGACTATGGAGGATAGGAGCCTACTTTAGAGAAAAACAAGAGGACACAACCACTTATAGCCCAGGACCAGTAACCCTGCAGAGCTGGTTCCTGGGTGGAGAAGACAAATAGGGTGAAAACCACCAAGGGAAGTAGATTAGAGAAGAAGGGTTTCTGACTGGCCATCCCAGACAGATGATGGGGACATCGGGGAGACTCAGAGAAGATTATAAATAGATGTTGAAGGAATTGGAATTGGGCCTTAAAAATGATTACAATTTAGAGAAGCAACAGGGAAGAGGTAACAGGCATTTCTTATTGGAAGACAACACAAGTAACTTTTCAGAGAACAACAGCTGAGATGAAATCTCAACTGCAGCATAGGATATGGCAGACACAGTTGACACTGAATAGCTAGCTATGTAATTGCTATTCCCAACTTCCTTTTCTCTTGCCAGTTTCCACTACAGAGTCTAGAAAGCCAGACACTTAACTCTCCCACATTCCTGACAAGCTAAAAGTGGCCATGTGGCTAAGTTCTGGACAACGGAACAATAGTGGACATTTGTTGAGGAGCCTCTGAGAAAGATTTTTCTTCTTCAATAAAAAGACAACCTCACAAAGAGAACATCTTCCCTCCTGTTTACTGTGATGCCTGGAGTTGTGGCAACCATCTTGTGTCCATGAGGCAATCGGTATGAAAATTTAAAGCCAACATGCTAAGGAAGGCAGTGCAGAAGAATGGAAAGAACCTCAATCCTTGATGTCATCCTGAAGTTACTGAATGAATTCTGAGACTGTCTTCCTCAACACTTTAAGTAACAATAAATGCCCTTGTGGTTTAAGCCACTGATAGTTGAGTTTGCTGTTACTTACAGTGAAAGCATTTCTTAATGATACAGAAAGTTTGCATTGAGTAGTAGGAGAAATGTTTACACATATATATTGAATGAGTGGCTCATCACTGGGAGTTCTAAATTTACTTCCTGGCATTTTGTCTTTTAACTTCCCAGCATTTTTATCTTTTTAGACTAAGTGACTTTTTGGTCCAATAATGTGTCATTCAGGGTTCTGGCAAAAAACAAATGGCACATTCAGAAGGATAATTGAAGAGGGTAGAGGGAAGAGATTACCACAAAGGTGCAATCAGGCTGAAGGGAAATCAGCAGAGGATGACAAAGCACCCTGGGGTACTTCACTCACCCCAACTAGGCTATCACATAGCTGGCCCTGATCTGAAGGCACAGGGGGAAGAAGCAGTTCCCAGAACCTGGGGAGAGCTGAGGTGTAGGAGAGGAGGAGTGGCCTTAGGTGGAATGGGGAGCCACTGCCCACCCTGGTGACCCCCGCCAATGTCTCCCATTCGCTGACCCCTGCCAGAGATGAAGGGCTGGGAGCCAGTTAAAGCAAGCTGGAGAGATGTGCACAGGGGTGTGGAGGGAGTGAAGAAGGGTGGAGAGTGGAACTTGCAGGGCAAAAAGAGAATAATCAGAATTAGATTACACCACGGGTGGTGTTAACATAAGTTTGTCACTTCTGACTTACTCACACTGGTACCAACACCCGTAAACTACTATCAAATCCTTTGACTTCAAATGCCTTTTGAATTCCAGAATATCATTGGATGGCTGAGACTATCCTAATTCTCAGTTACAGGGATTTTTGCAAATAGGGCAACTGTGGGCTCTAAGAAATGGGTAGCTCTAGGCCTCCCAGGGAGTGTCTGTATCCTCTACCAGCTATAGGCTACATGTTTCTTCCACCTATTACCATCAAAGAAAGTTTTTCCAACTTTATTGGCAGCAGCATGATTGGCTCTTTTCTGATATCTGATATCGAGCACATATTTTACCTTATTAATATAACATTATGAAGAGGAGGAAGCAATATTTGGGCCCAGAGAGTACCCCTAAAATAATGAAAGAACAGTAAGGACTCGGGATTTCCTGCTTGTCATAGTGTCTCCAAGAGGTTGCAGAGAGTGCCCGATTAAATCAATGGCTCATGAGGTTGAATAATTCATCAGCTGTGATACTCTGTCGTAGGAGTCAGGAACCATTCAGAAATTTGGTGGAAAATTACCCTCTGGGTAGCAGAGCAGGTTACCGCTCTCTTTTAAGCTTATAGGCACATAAAAGGGCCTTTCAATGTTTCACCCCAATAATACTCTCTTTTTAAAGTTAAGAAAAATGTAATACATATATACCTGGTTAAAATTCAGACAGTATGAAAAAGAGCACAGTAAATGTCAGTTTACTGGACCCCAAGCCCTCTTCCCAAAGGCAACTACGGCAAAGGTTTCTTGTGTAGCCTTATGCAGATATTCTAGACATCTACAATCATATATGTATTCTTCTAAAGATTTACTATTTTCCTGTAGTGAATGCTCTTGGTGCCCTCCCAGATGCTGCACCCATCTCCCTGCTGCTGGGGGCATTGCTTGCACATGGCTCACAGTAGTCCCTTTTCCAGAAAATTGGCCTCAGTCACGTGGGAGCTGTTTGCTCAGATATTTATAGAACCCGTCTTAGTTTGCAAGGCTGCTATGACAAATACTACACACTGGTTGGCTTAAACAACAGGAATTCATTGTTTCACCATTTTGGAGGCTGGAAGTCCAACATCAAGGTATTACTTTCTCCTGGAGTATGTAGCCTTCCGGCAATTCTCTGTCATGTGGTGACCACTCTCTCCTTGCGTCTGCTCCCCTGGTTTCTGCTGACTTCTGGTTTCTACTTCTGTGTCCAATGTACTTATAAGGACATCAGCCATATTAGATCAAGAACCTCCCTCCTTCAGCTTGGTCACAGCCTAACTAATAACAGACTCTTCAAAGGTCCTATTTACAAATGGGCTCACCTATCCTCAAGCAGCCTGCGGACAATAACTGATTAATAAAAGAACACAAAGGCTGTCTTCCTTGCCTCAGACTGAACAACCCTGTGGTGTACTTCATGCGCCAGAGCCCCCTCTGGGTCCAGCTGAAGCTAGTTTCCAGCGGAGAGCGTGTACTTAATTTTTCTATCCTGCTGTATCCTGCTTCTTTCATTCCTCTTCTCTTGAGCGCGGTCCAGTGGGCTAGGGCATGTTGGGATGATCTTTCCAAAGTAAAGGAGAAGTTAATGACCCTTGTACCTCCTACCATTAAGAAAGAAGCATAACACTTGGTCAATCTATTCGGGTTTAGAAATCAGAATGTTCTGAACTTGGGAATACTGTTTCTACCCTTTATAACAGTTGAAGGACCAACTGGGACTTTGAGCCATATCATATCAGTCCTTCATCCGAGGGGAGAGGGAAGGAGACTGAGATCAATCAATCATGCTTACATAATGAAAGCCCAATCACATCGATGTGCTGGCAGGGTGATGTGTTCTCACTCCATTTGAGACCCTCCCAGACCTTGCCCTACGTGTCTCTTGGCTGGTTCTGACTTTCATCCTTTTTGGTATAATAAAACTATAATAATAAATATAGTGCTTTTCTTAGCCCTTTGGGTTGTTCTTGTGGATTATTGAATCTGAGGGGTTGATGGGAACCCCCAAATTTGTAACCAGTTGGTCAGAAGTGTGGGTGGCCTGGGAACCCCCAAACTTGCAGCTGGTGTCTGAAGTGAGAGCAATCTAGTGGAGGATTGGGCCCTTAACCTGTGGAGTCTGTACTAACTCTGTGTAGAGTCAGAATTACATTGCATTTGGTATGAGAAGTTATTGCATTTGGAAATCAGCTAGTTTTGAGTAGGGCTCATGCAAAGAAAGGGCTCAGTAGCCCTGCCACATGGGTCATACCAGCTGGCAGATCCCATGAAACTAGGGAAAGGTAAAGGAAATGACATGTGGAGCCTCTGGCAAGTCCCAAAAGAAGAGTCACAGTGCGGCCTGCTAGGGTTTTGGAACATGGTCATGCTAACTATGGGAGAGATTTGAAAAGCACGTTTGAAAAGCATCTCCCAGCATGCTGCTGAGCCCTGCTATAGATGGATCATCTGCTCACGGGGCATCAAGTGATTATGCAACCCAAATTGCCCTTCATACCTTGGGTAATAGTAGACTGGCCAGGTCATGAGTCTGGGTGGGCTCAGCAGCAATCTTTCCAAATGGACATGATGCATCCAGGGTGGAGTTTGAGCAGGCCCAGAGGACACAAGTAAGCTGCATGAACAGATGGTCCAGACTCCCCCATCTCCTACCACTGTTGCTCTAAGGCATCTTAATTCATGGGGAGTTCCTTTGACTGAATGAGAGAGGAGGAAAAAAAACCTGAATTTGTTTGAAGATGGATAAGCTTTGCTTACTTTTCTTGACTTAAAAATGAGAATTTATTAGCTTATGGTTTTGTTGCTAAAAGAAATTCCAAATCAAGGCATCATCAAGGTGATGCATCCTCCCTGAATACTGTGGCATTCTGGGACTGGCTGCCCATGATGCTTGGTTCTTCTGTCACATGGAAAAGCACATGGTGGCATCTTCTGGTATCTCCCTTCTCTTCTGGGTTTCATTGACTTTATTTTAGTTTTTAAAAGATTTATTTATTTATTTCTCCCTGGGCCTCGTTTGCATTTGCTGTGTCCGTTTGTTGTGTGCTGGTCTTCTCTTTCTAGGAGGCACTGGGACCCGAACCCAGGGACCTCCCATGTGGGAGGGAGGCGCTAATCGCCTGAGTTACCTCCGCTCCCTGCTTTGTTGCATCTCCCATTGTGTTTCCTCACTGTCTCTTGGTTGCGTCACCTCACTGCATCATCTTGTTGTGTCAGCTTGCTGCGCCAGCCCGTTGTATCAGCTCAATGTCTTGCGTGACTTCTCCAGGAGGCACCGGGAACAGAACCCAGACCTCCCATATGGTAGGCGGGAACTCAGTTGCCTGAGCCATATCTGCTGCCCTTCATTGACTTTAGCTTCTTACTTCTCTCTGTCTGAATTTCATTCTCTTATAAAGGACTCCAGTAATAGGATTAAGACCCATTCTGATTGAGGTGGGTCACACCTTAACTGAGGTAACCTCATCAAAAGGTCTTACTTAAAATGGGTTTACAACCACAGGAATGGATTAAATTAAGAACATGTTATTCTGGGGTACATACAGCTTCAAACCACCCTAGGCTTGGTCTGTGGATGCAAGCTGAAAATGGGCTGCTTCTGCACTGCAGCCTCACTCAGGGGTGGCCCTAACGCAGTGGTGAGGGCAATCCCCCCAATGGGCAGAGTTTAGGGCTTGCTCTTGGTCTTCCATTTTGGATGGGAGAGAACTGGCTCAAGAGAATAATATTCATGGACACTGGCAATGGTGAATGTCTTAGCTGGCTGGTCAAAGGTCTGGAAGGAGCAAGACTGCAAGACTGGAGACAAGGTCTGGGGCAATGATGTCTGGTAGTGGCACCAGTGTGAGGATCTTTGCATCATATGTAAATGATACCCAGAGAACATTCACTACAGCTTGTCAGAATACTTGAGAATAAGGATGCATGCATCAGACAGACCTGGGTTTGAATCCCTGATTCTGCCACCCACTGGCTGCGAGACCTTGGGCAAGTAGCTTAACATTCCTGAGTTTCATCATTCCCATTGGTAAAAAAGGATATTTTGAGAATTAAATGATGTGTGAGAAGGACTTACATGGTAGCTGGCACATGGTGAGTACTCAATAAAAGTACAGGCAGTTATTATTTCATTCTATGTGCACAACAAGCCCAAGTTTGGTGGATGAGAAAACCAAAGCCAGGAAGATTAAATGACTTAACCAAATTTTCACTATTTACCTGGGGTCTAAAATGGGATTCAAATAAAGATTTGTTTGGCTCCCAAGTCCATGCATGATTTTAACGACTCTGCCACATTGCCTCAGAGGAACTATGTTAGTAGTGGGGTACAAGACAAGGGTGCAAGGTAAATTCTCTGTTTTACAACTCTGAAGGGAAAGATTATTTCTCTCCATTTTACAGATGAAGGAACTTGACTTGTCCAAAATAACATAACTAGTAAATGGAAGAATCTAGGATTTGAGCTCCTTTCCCTGAACTATTGAATGTTCTTTTATTAGGGGCAGGCTTGGTGGGAATTCATTTCTGGGGAAATTCTCTGGGGAAGACTCTAAGAAAACTATTATTGCCTCAGGGCTTGGGGTTCAAGGAGAACAGTTTTAGCTTGGTGCCTAGAATAGCCCTCAGTTCTAGTTTGAAGGACCTTCCTTGCTAAGAGTCAATAATAGTTACTAGTAGGGTGATAGTCCAAAGTAGGACATCGTGAGTGCATGTATTTTAAGCAGCGAGTTAGACACACAGTAGAAGAGTGGACATAATTGATGGGAATTTGGGTAGAGGCACACTGTAGAAAATGTTCAGAAAGTGAATTATGAACATTTTCCACTGGTTCCACTGTGGAACCAGAGTCCAATTTTTGGAGGAGGGACCTTCTCTAAATCTTCTGAGTGGTCAGAGCATAAGTTTATCCAAATTGCAGCAATATGGTTTGGGCCCATGTTTTGTCACACTCTCTGTGGAAGCTAGTCAGGGAATTTTCGTGCCATGCTCCTTGAGTTTGTCCTGCAGCATTTTTCCTTGTACCTTTGGACTCTACAAATTCAATCTCTTCCCCACAAATCTTTTTGATCCCACTGCTCTACCACCAAGAAAGGCCAAAAGCTAGAGGGTGATAAGAAAGAAGAAACCAGGATAATTCTTTCAAGTCAGTCAAACTTTATTCAACATCCATTATATTCAAATGTGCATAGTTGTTTTCCTCAGTAGGCAAGATCTGTTAAAGGAGTTATTGCAAATACAAAGATAAACTCATCTCTAGTGCCTTGAGGGTTTTCTCTTCTGGTTTCGGATTTCAAGAAGCTCAAAATCTTGTGGGAGTAAAAAAAAACAAAAAAAAACAACAGAGCATAGTAATCTTTTATTCCAGTAATCTTATTTTAAAGATAAAAAATGAAGCCCAAGATCATGGTGATAACTGGTAGAGTAGGAATAGAATCTAGGATTCTTGTTTCTTGTACTGGTGTTTCCCTCTGTTGTATGCCTTCATTTTCTAACAAATTTTAGCATATCTTAAATATTAAAATATTTTTGAAAAAATATTTAAGTTATGAAGATGATTTAGGAGAGGTGTGCAGGAACTTTAGATTCACAGAGAATTTCGGGTATAATTTAGCTATATTGATGCTATGTATCCCCAACCTAGATGTTCATTATCAGTACACTATAAATTTTGTGAAGAAAGGGACTGTGATGGTTAGGCTAATGTGTCAACTCGGCCAGGTAATTCTGTCCAGTTGTTTAGTCAAGGAAGCATTGGGCTAATTGTAATATAAGGGCATTTATGGACTTTGGTCATCACTGAGTTCATTGCATAGATGGCTGATTATATCTACAATCAACCATGGAGATTGCAATCAGCAATGAGAGATATTTTATCCAATCAGGTGAATGCCTAAAAAGGAGAAGTGATTTCAGCATTCAGAGAACAACTCCATCTCTACTTTGGAGAGCTAATATCTCCTAGGAACTCATCAAGGACCTTCTCCAGAGCCCCTGGTTTGCAGCCTACCTGTGGAATTTGGACTTGTGCACCCCCATGGTCATGTGAGAGAATTTTATAAAATCTCATACTATTTACAGATATCTCCTGTTGATTCTGTTTCCTGAGAGAACTCTAATACAGCTTGGTACCAGGAGTGGTTCTTGAGAATCAGAATTGTAAAATGGGATTTCTGAAGTGGTTCTGGGAGTTTTACAATTGGCTCTCTACTCTAAATTGGACTCAAGGGTGCTAATGACTCCCTTTCCAATAATTAAGAGGCCACGGACAGTCCATGGCGTGAGTTGGCAATGGAGATATGCAAAATATCACCACTGGATTTCCCTGCTTTCATGCTTATAAGAGGCAAGGATCTGGGTGAGAGTGTTTTCAATACCTTAATAGAGTTTTGTGGAATCAAAAGTTACAATGATGTTGGCTGTCTCTTCCTAAATATTCTGGATACAGTTACAAAAGAAAAGTTGTGCTAAAGCCTTCAAATTTGCAACTTAAACTGAATGAATGATGTGGAAGTTTCTATGTGTGCTCTGAAAGAAAATCTTGTTTCATGCAGCCACAGACTGAAGATCTCTGCAAACCAGACTCAGAGTCTCATTGTATGAGTAGCAGAGTTACAAAAGATACTAAAATCTCAACCTTGCAGGGCATCTGCTGTTAAAGTGAAGGCATTGATTGGAAAGGAGTAGAACCCTGAGGATTGGGATGGAGACATATGGGTTGATGATAATATTGGCCGGGACACTGGAACCCTAAACTCTGCTGAGATTTTGCCTGATAAACCCATGATGGCTTGCTCTATGGAGACCATACAATGTCAAGCTTGTATTACCCAGCCTCCAGCCTGCCCCCAAGTGTCTGCACCTCTTTTCAGACCTGAGGCAGGTCCCAGTCAAACTCCAGCATATACTGCCCAACCTCCACCTTACCTTCCAATCTCTACCTGAAGAAATAAATCCTGTCTCAACAGATGAAAATGCAAAGGGATGCCCTGAGGTCAGTAGCTTGCAAGGCATTTCTAATCCTTCTCCTTACCCACCC
>PVKH010036644.1:0-11565 GCA_004027955.1 Chaetophractus vellerosus | reverse complement strand
AGTGGTCACTGCGCAGGCGCGGCTTTCCCCGCTTGTGGGCGGTCTCTGCGTCCGTTCACGGCCGGCGCTTGCTTCAGTTCGCGGGTGGCTGGCTGCGCTCCATCCGCAGGCGACCTGCCCTACCCGTGGCGGCTCTTGCCCTGTCCGTGGCAGCTTCTTGCCCTGCCCACGGCGGCTCCGGCCCGCCCATGGCGGCTTGAAATTCTCAAGGCGGTCTGCCCGCTAGGAGAGGTCCCCGGGAATCGAACCCAGGGCCTCCCATGTGGTATGCCGGCGCCCTATCCACTGGGCTATCGAGCCGGCCCCGTCCTCACTTTTATTTGTTAGAATTTTTCCTCCCTTATTTTTCATGTTTGTGCCCTGTCTTATATGTTTTAAGCTATCTATCTCTAGTGCCTAGTACTGTAAATGACTTGCCCAAAGTAGTAGACTCAATTGTTAATGAATTGTATATTTCTGTATTACTTTGGTCTCTTTTCAGCTGGGTGATATGACATAAATTTTGAATATTACCTCCCTAAAAAAAGCATTCTATTGTAGCTAATGATGTAAATACAAATATCTATCTAATGGAGTTAAATAAATCTAAAATGTAAATGTAAACAGATAAGAGAAGATAGTATTTAGTATTTTTAATGATTTTATTTGTATTAAAATACTTATTGTGCAGATAAAATTCAGACTTCTGTAGACATATAGGTAAGCTTAAGTTCCAATAGTTCACTTATAAAACAGTTGCCTTTGGGGAAAATGTATTCTAAATTTGTTACAGAGGTTCTCAGCTGGCCCTTTAGAACCAATTTAACCCATTCTGTAGTTGGATTTATAGAATATTGTAGTTTTTGCTCTTTTCTGTGTGAAAGTCTGCCTTAATCTCAACATTGGGAGTACCTTTGTCCTTTTCCTCTGTAGTGCCATCTTCTGAAAAGGTAAATCTATCTTTTCCTTAACCCTTTAAAGAGACTTTGGCAAGAAGAATGAATCCCTAGAGCCATGACTGTTAATATGAGGGCCTTTTCTAAGTCCTTTGGGTACATCCTGCGTGTGAAAACGGTAGGGCTTAGAAAACATTCATTTTCTTTCTAAACTAACCTCTCCCCTTATCCCTAATAAACAGTCATTTCCTACAATGTTATGGACAACATTTGGTTACTAAACCCTTCTTCCTCCCTTCCTCCTGAGATTCTCTCCATCTGCCAAAAATGAAATGTGTTGCAGATATGGAACTGAATTTTGCACGTTGTAGGAATTAGTTTATCCATTTACCTTTTTGGGAATAAGCCCAAAGGGATTTGCCATAAGGTTGAATAGAGGTATGCCTCCAGCTTCAGGTATACTACTAGAAAAGCTAGAACCCAGGGCACATTGGCAATCTTAGTGGAGCCTTAAAAAAATGGTTCTTAATTCTTTGTTCCGTTGGCCACTTGTATCCAGGGAAAGAGCCATGAAACTGATTGATTGTGGGGCAGGCTATGGAAAGAAGGTAGTACTCCTTATTTTTACAACTGTTTAGTTTTTCTGCTCCTGAAAACATGTTAAGAAAGTTAGTCCAGAAATTGTTGATGGATAGAACTTACAATTTAGGACAGGATTAGTATCTGGGGTATTTTTCTGTCTGGGGTATAAGGAATACCGCTTCCAGATTATGCTAATTTTCATATTTTTTTGCAAGATATATTTTTTATTATTTAATTTTTGCTGCCTTTTCTACAAGAGGTTAGCAGAGAAGACAGAAACTTTAAAGCTAAGAAAAATTTAAATTAAGTTTTTCTCTGAATATGTCAATGATTGCTTCTATCACAACTCACTAGAAGATACCATTTTATACCTTGGTAGTTGTCAACATTCAAAGACCCCAAACCACACGAGGGGAGAAGCATAGTCTTTAAAAGAGTAGTCCGAATGAACTTACTGTTTTGAACTTGAAACAAAACTGTTCTTCAGCTTTTTCTGATAGCTGGAAACTGAGCTATATTTTAACTAAGGCAGCAAGAATGGCCTCAGGGGAGTGACAGATGTGTGTATTAATTATAAATTTATAGCTAAGCATTTTGAAGGAAAACATCTAATTTAAGGAGGTGTGGTTTTTTTTGTTTTGTTTTTTTTTAACTTTTTGGAGAAACGGGACCTTTTGGGTATCTTTGTGTTCTGAAAGATTGACCTAATTTTTCTTTTGCTTTCTATTATTCTCTTAAAGTTAATCTACTTTTTAAAAAAGAGATGAGGTACAATCTTTGTTTCTATTTTAAAAGTTTATTTTATTGCACTGACAGGCCCTTTGCCCCTAGTCTATAGTCAGTTGTCTGTTTTAAAACTCTGTCAAATTGTGGCACAAGCTCTTTGAAGTTTTCATCATTTTCCTAGTGATTTCTGTGGAAATCAATTGAGTTTTCCAAGAATAATCCCAAACTAATATTTTCTAGTGTAAACTGATAAATTTTCTCACCGAAGAAGACACCAAAAATAGAGGTAATATTCAAAATTATGCCTTCTTGTGGAGAACAGATATACTATACACATTCGCCAAAAAGCTTATAAAACTACTTTTCAAAATCTATTACAGTTATTTTTCTTGAAGAGCAAGCAGGATGAGCTATTGTCAGAATTTTGTTATTCAGTGGTACTGTTTAGTGTGACTTGATTTCAGTGGTGTATATTGTGGAAGAACAATTACTGACTTATGTTTGCTAACAGCTACTTTACTTCACAGTTAGATGAAACTGGTGATGCTGGAGGCTATATATTTGCTGTTGGCATATATGAGGGAGAAGTGCTTGATGGCCTTTGGTTTATTGGTTGGTTAGAGAAGTCAAGAGTTTTTCATTTAGAGCACAGGTATGCTGGTTTGAGTCTTTTGTGGACCCCAGAAAATTAGGTTTTTAAGCTAATCCATTCCTGTGCGTGTAAGCCTTTGTATGTGGGACCTTTTGGTTAGGATTCTGTTAAGGGACTTTTTGATTAAATTGCTTCAGTTAAGGGCCTTTGGTTAGGTTGTGGGACCCAGGGTGGGTCCTCCTAATCCTTTTACTGTGGTCTTATATAAACTGGGGACTGAAAGCAAAGCAGAGACACAAGAGAAGTACTGTAAGCATTTACCCTGTTGTATGAGAGAGGACTCCAGGATCACCTAGAGCCGCAGAAAGACAGAGAAACCCCGAGGAGGCTGAGAGAGACTGAGAGAGAGGCTGGAGGCTGAAATGAGTGGAGTATCCTGAAGCTGAAGAGACAGGGCCTGGAGAGACAAGCCATATGCCTGATGGCCAAGAACTGAGCTTGAGGAGAAAGTGAGCCTGGAGGAGAAGGCAGAGACTGGTGGCATTTTGCCTTGCCATGTGACAGGAGTCCAGGATTGCTAGCTGCCGACCTTTCGTGATATAGCATCTCTGATGCCTTGATTTGGACCTTTTCACAGCTTGGGAGCTGTATGATTTAACCCAATACATTCCCATTATAAAAGCCAACCCATTTCTGATATTTTTGCATTGGCGGCCTGTGGTAACCTGAAAATAACAGGCCAGTAAATTAAGCCCATGTAGTTTTTGTATGGCCTGTGAGCTAAGAATGGTTTTATGTTTTTTATGTTTGAAAAGAAAAATATTTTGTGATATGAAAATTATATGAAACTCAGATCTCAATGTCCATAAATAAAGTTTTATTGGAGCACACCAACTTACTTGTTTATATAAATAGTCTCTTGCTGTTTTCACACTTTAGCAGCTGAGTTGAGTAGCTGAAACAGACTATATGATCCACAAAGTGTGAAATGTTTACTGTCTGGCCTTCCTTTGATGAAAAAGTTTGCTGACCACTGTTGTGGTTAAGAGCAAGGACTCAGGAGCCCATCTGCTCCTTAATATCTCTTACTTCTTTCTACTTAAGTTTCTCCAGCTGTAAAATGGGGATAATAATAGTGTTGACCTGGTGAGGTGATTGTGAGGGTTAAATGCATTAATATGTAAAGCACTTAGAAGATGTGCCTGGCACATAGTAATCACTTGGACTGGAAAAGGTACAATGAAATCAGTTCTGATGGAAAACAAAAAGTGTATTGTATTAAGGAAGCAGTAGTTTATCAATAGTATATTTCCAGATCTTGATTCATTGGTACAGGAAATAGTGAAAATAATAAATCTAAAACAAAGCATAGTGAGCATATCTTTATATTGCTGCACAAGGGAATGGATACAGGCATATCTTGTTTCATTGTGCTTTGCAGCTATTGCGTTTTTTACAGATTGAAGGTTTGTGGCCATCCTGTGTGGAGCAAGTCTGTTGGTGCCATTTTCCCAACTGCATATTCTCACTTTGTGTCTCTGTGTCACATTTTGGTAATTCTCACGTATTTCAAACTTTGTTATATCTGTTATGGTGATCTGTGATCAGCAATCTTTGATGTTACTTATTTTAATTGTTTTGGGGCATCATGAACCGTGCCCATATAAGATGGTGAACTTAATTGATAAATGTTGCATGTATTCTGACTGTTCCACTGACTGGCCCTTACCCCCATCTTTCTTCCTCTCCTCGGCCCTCCCTAGTCCCTGCCAGAACGATATTGCAGTTAGGCCAATTAATAACCCTACAGTGGCCTCCAAGTGTTCAAGTGAAAGAAAGGTGTCTTTCACTTTCAATCAAAAGCCAGAAATGACTAAGCTTAGTGAGGAAGGCATGTCGAAAGCTGAGACAGGCAGAGAGCAAGACTTCTTGTGTCAAACAGCCAAGTTATGAATGCAAAGGAAGAGTTCTTGAAGGAAATTAGAAGCGCTATTCCAGTGAACACACGAATGTTAAGAAAGTGAAGTAGCCTTATTGCTGATATAGAGACAGTTTTAGTGGTCTGGATCAGACCAGCCACAACATTCCGTTAAGTCAAAGCATATTCCAGAGCAAGGCCCTAACTCTCTTCAATTCTATGAAGGTTGCGAGAGGTGAGGAGCTGCAGAAGAAAAGTTTGGCACTAATAGAGATTTGTTCATGATATTTAAGGAAAGAAGTAATCTCCATAACATTAAAGTACAAGGAGAAGCAGCAAGTGCTGATGTAGAAGCAGCAGCAAGTTATCCAGAAGATCTAGCTAATATATTTGATGAAGGTAGCTACACTACACAGCAGATTTTCAATATAGATGAAACAGCCTTCTATTGAAAGAAGATGCCATCTAGGACTTTCATAGCTAGAGAGAAGTCAATGCCTGGTTTCAAAGCTTCAAAAGACAGGCTATTGTTAGGGGCTAATGCAGCTGGTGACTTTTAAGTTGAAGTCAGTGCTCAGTGACCATTCCGAAAATATTAGGACCCTTAAGAGTTATGCTAAATCTTCTCTGCTTGTGCTCTCTGAATGGAACAACAAAGCCTAGATGACAGCACATCTGTTTACAAAGTGGTTTACTGAATATTTTAAGCCCACTGTTGAAACCTATTGCTCAGAAAAAAAGATTCTTTTCAAAATATTACTGCTCATTGATAATGCATCTAGTCACCCAAGAGCTCTGAGGGAAATGTAGGACAAGATGAAGGTGGTTTTCTTGCCTGTAGTCTATGGATCAGGGAGTAATGTCAACTTTCAAGACTTGAGTGTACTTAAGAGAAGATTGACTCCAATTTTGAAAGAAGTTCTACTGTGAGTAAAGTGCTATCCAAGAGCATTGCATGCTACAGAGAAATCTTTTGCGTGAGGAAGAATTAATCAATGTGGCAAACTTTGTTGTCTTATTTTAAGAAATTGCCACAACCACCCCAACCTTCAGCTACCACCATCCTGATCAGTCAGCAGCCAACAACATTGAGGCAAGACTCTCCACAAAGCAAAAAGACTTGCTGAAGACTCGGGTGATGGTTAGCATTTTTTAGCAATCAGGTATTTTAAAATAAGGTACGTACATTGTTTTTTAGACATAATGCTGTTGCACACTTAATAGACTACAGTGTAGTATAAACATAACTTTTATATGCACTGGGAAACCAGGCAATTCTTGTGGTTTGCTTTATTGCGGTGGTCTGGAACTGAACCCACAGTATCTCCGAGGTATGACTGAATTGTGTGAAAAATTGTTTTCCTACCACATAGTATTCTAGCCTGAGGGGAGAATTATTCATTGGAGTTTTTGCAATGAAAAGTAAAATAAAATTATTTCACGATTTTGATAATTCTAGTAATGATCATTCCTGTGAGTCCATGTGACTTTCTCAAGAGTCCTATCAGCAGTATATTTGGTATCTTGAATAACTTGCATCTGCCACTCCTGGATGGAATATCACAATTTTTTATGTTAAGGATAAGCTGTCAGAATTTAAGAAGACAAAATTGTGGAGTAGATGGCTTAGTCTTCTAGTTTGTTTCTCAGTATTTGATTTTCTTTCCTCACTGGAGAGAAGACAAGGTGAAATATTCTATCCAGTTTTGAAGAGAGGGATGACCTTATTTAAAAGCATCTAAGTACAGATCTCAGTAATGAGGCTGACCAAAATTTCGGGGGGTCTATATTTGATGTGAATATGTAGGAGGTGTCTCACAACTGCTACCACTTCTTGCCATTCTATTTCCAGTGATGTATAATTGAGAGATAAGGTATATATATATATATATATATATTTTTTTTTTTTTTAAGATTTATTTATTTTATTACATATCACCCCTTCCCCCCGCTGCGGTGACGCGCCGAGAGTGGTCACTGCGCAGGCGCGGCTTTCCCCGCTTGTGGGCGGTCTCTGCGTCCGTTCACGGCCGGCGCTTGCTTCAGTTCGCGGGTGGCTGGCTGCGCTCCATCCGCAGGCGACCTGCCCTGCCCGTGGCGGCTCTTGCCCTGTCCGTGGCGGCTCTTGCCCTGTCCGTGGCAGCTTCTTGCCCTGCCCACAGCGGCTCCGGCCCGCCCATGGCGGCTTGCCATTCTCAAGGCGGTCTGCCCGCTAGGAGAGGTCCCCGGGAATCGAACCTAGGGCCTCCCATGTGGTATGCCGGCGCCCTATCCACTGGGCTATCGAGCCGGCCCCAAGATAAGGTATATATTTTTAACTTCTTAAAAAGAAGGAGTAAGGTAAAAAAAACTGCCTTGATGTGGGACTTGAATCTATTACTAAGTCCCTTATTGAGATCTTTGTAAAAGATGATGGTTCATATGCTCTCAGTTTAATATGAAACCTTTTTTTATTACTTTTAACATTTTAGCTCTTTTTTCCCCAATTATAAAAGAAATACATGCTTATTGCAAAAAAATCAAGAAAATAACAGTAAAGAATAAAGTTTACATTTGGAGTATAATACATTATATTGTATTTATACAGTTTTTATGTTGCTGCATGTAATTGGATTTTCCACTGCTGTATTATATTCAATTGTACAATAGTCTACAATTTTCCATTTTCTTGTTGATTTTCAATTAGGTTTTCCCCATTTTTTGTATAAGTCTCCTAGTGCTGCATGTGTGTTTCTCTGTTTTCTACTTAGAAGAGAAATTGCTAGGTCTTGGCCAATGTATCAATTTATATTTCTACCCACAGTTTATAACAGTTCTGATCTGCTGTACTTAATTTTCATAGGATTTCATAATTTTTGTCCACAGACGGGTGTTAAATACATATTGTTATAGTTCTAAATAGTATTTTCCTCATTACTGATGAAGTTGGACATGTTTTTCATTTGTTGTTTTTATTGGCCACTTTTATTTCCTTTTCTCTGTAAGGTCTTTTGTCTATTTTATTCGTTGGTGTGTTTGCCTTTTTGTTAATGAATTTGAAGGAGTTCTTTCTCATGATTTATATATACATATATATTTCTTAGTTAGTCCTTGTTGGTGATACATGTTTTAATGTGTCTCCTCCCCATTTGTGACTTGTCATTTTACTCAATTTATAGTGTGTCAATGAACAGAAGTTCTTAATTTTAGTGTAGTTGAATTCATCATTCCTTTTGTGGTGTGTGCTTTGAAAGTCATGCTTAAGAAATCTTCCATATCCTAAGGCCATAAAGATTTTCTCTTATATTTCTTCTAAAAGTTTTAGAGCTTTGGTCTTTACATGTAGTCTTTAATTCATCCATCAGTTTAGGAAATTAAAATGTGATGAATCTTTACCAAAATGTGATGAATTGATACTTAAAATAGATAGTTCACATGTTTGCTAAATGCCTGTTAAGTCTTTGATGCCAAAAGTTTGGTAAATACTATCTTAAATAATGAGATAGTTGTAATAGTGGAGGGAAAAAAAACCAACCAACCAAGAATACACGGTATCTTGCGTTGATGGATATTTTTTGTTAAAAAAGCCTTTTTTCCAAAACGTTGGTCTCAGTTGTGAGTGATGCATGCCATTCTGTTAACTTTTAAATTATAAACCACAGATTTCTGACTGAACTCATTTTTGTATACTTGAGTGTAACTACACCATAAGCAACCCCCCCAAATCAGGAAATTAATTATAGCATAAAATAGAAGTGAAAAATCTCTAGGTTGTATTTAATTGTATAACCTCTTGATATATAAAGATGTAGATGTATAAGATAGGTAAGATGTCTAAGAAGAGCTCCTTGAAACCTGCAGTGACTCTGCAGGCCTTTATCTTGAACTTCCAATGTTGTGACCTTCCTAGTTATTTAATGAGGGCCTGGCTGTGTCAGTATTACACAAACAGCTTTACCACATTCATTCTCTCCTGTCCACTGTTTCCAGTGTCTTAGAAAAGAAGTAAAACCAGCCTTTCATTATGAGCAGTTAATACCTATAGACAGACCTTTGTGTGAAGATAAAACAGACTGGCTTTTGTTATCAGAGGGAAGTTAATGTGTTTGGTTGAATTAGCATTAATTTGAAGATGACATCTACAATAAAGTATTATAACCTAAGAAGATGAAAAGTGTCCTTTTGGAAATATTAGTACTTTTTTAAAGTATCTGTTGTAATGGAACATAATGAACATTAAGTCAATAAGTGCCTGCTAGGAAAATCAAAATAGAGATTTTAATTTAGAATTGAATTATTGAATGGGATATAAAAATTACATCTTTAACAGAAAAATATGCAATTTAATCTTCTAAAGGGAAAAAAAACCCTGCTTTCCCATGAGATGTTGTTTGTTGCTATGTAGAATTCAGAATATCTCTGAAAATATTATGTATATGAAATACAGTATTAATATGTCTAGTTGAATAAAATATAAATATAAATAATAAATACCACTTGGTTTGCTCTTTTGGTGTATAATCCATAAAAATGAAGGTTAAGTGACTTAACTAGTTTCTAGTTTTTTGTTTTTGATTTTGAGGACTATTGAAACTATGTAAAGGTGGACACCATGTAAAATGTCTTATAATATCATTAAATCACTATTATGGAGAGAGTTTATAATCCATTGATATTAATATTGTCATTATCTCAGAGCCCAGTGAAGCTAGTGCAAGTAGAGTAGAGAACAAGTTTAAACAAAGTCACAAAACAGCCCTGTGTTTGTCTATCCACTTTTACCCACTTTGGGAAAAGTGAAACTGTTACAGCACAGCTGTCCTCAGTCACCTAGAAACCTCAAGGGTGAACCACTGACAGAGCTTAAGCATTTAACCCATATAGTATACAATAAATGGATACCTTTTGTAATTTGAGTGAAAAATACAAGTGTTACTCATCTGAAACTGCTTTCCAATATGAAATGGCCACTTAAATTTTAAATTTTATTTTGTTTCAGTCTTTTATATATTCAACATTTTCAAAAAAGTTATCTACTTATTATGTAAATCATGGACATTTTAACATTCCCGGGCACTCAGTTATCTGCTATACTTAGCAATAAAATAGTATCAAGGGACAGTTTATTTAGGTCTGTTTTAAGCACTCATAATCTTTTCTTTGACCCCGTATAGTAGCAAATACTATAGCCCATTCTATTTAAAAGTTTCTCTTTCCTCTTTACCCATTTGGAGGGGCCATTAGTATGTTGACTACCATTCTGAGTAGTAATGTGGGATTGTTCCCTTTCAATTTGTTTAATTAATGTAGTCAATCATTTTTATCTTAATATGGACTACTGTGAATTAGGATGGAGCTCTGATTTATTTATTTATTTTCAAAAAATTTATTTATTTCTCTCCACCCACTCGTTGTTTGCACTTGTTGTGTGATTTATTTTTCATTGCCACTTTACTTTTAAAAAATGGAAGTGGTAACATGGTATTATAGTAAAATGTGCAAACAGGCATCAAGAAGCCTGACTTAATTTTGTGGTTAAGTAGATGGGTGATCTTGGATAAGTCATTCATGTTTAGTAGGTCTCAATTTCCTGTCCAAAAATGAGTGTGTTAAACTAAATGATCTCCAAGAATTGTGGTTCTTATGTGAATATTTCATATGGAAACCAGTATCACATAACACAGAAGTTTTGTAAGTATTCTATACAGTATACTTGTTTGTACATGTGTGCATGTGTTTAACTTTGAAGTTTTTGTGAATTTGAGTGTGTGTGCCATGAGCACGTATTATTAATGGTGGCCACTTTGCCCAGAACAGGTTATTTAGGGCACTTTTGTTTTTTTTTTTGCAATCACTATTAATTAGATTTACTAAAGCTATAAATTAAACCACTTAGTTGTACTTTAACTTTAAACTCTTTACAAAGTTAACACATTTTAGCCGTCGTTTTTAAGAGGTTTATTTTTATTATTACTTTAAAGATTCATTATTTTAAATTTATCTCCTCCCCCGCCCTCCCCCCCGCCCTGCTTCTTGTGCTCGCTGTTAGCTTTGTGTGTCCATTCACCGCGTTTTCTTCGGTGTCTGCTTGTCTCTCTTTTTTGCGTCATCTTGCTGTGCCAGCTCTCCTTGGGCACAGGCCGTCAGCTCTGCACGGGCGTGGGCCAGCTTGCCTTCCCCAGGAGGCTCTGGGAACCGAACCCAGGGCCTCCTCTATGGTAGGTGGGAGCCCAACCACTTGAGGCACGTCTGCTTCCAAAGGTTTATTATTTTTGTTGAAAGTTTGAATTCCCTTAAATTTAAATTGCATTTATAAATTTAGTATTCATTATTAAATACTTAAAGTGTCTGACAAATCTTCCCAAGTGCATAACTCTTTTCAGTATGATAATTATGGATTTTGTAAAATTGTTAATGAGTTTACAACTTAAAACCATAAGTCTAAATCAGTTACTCAATACATTTTAAATTGGAATCACAACTTTAATTTTTTAGATACTCTAAAATGCAAGGTTTTGTATTTAAAAATACCAACCATAGCAGAGTGTATGTAGCTCAGTGGTTGAGTGCCTGCTTTGTACATACGAGTTCCCGGGTTCAATCCCTGGTACCTCCTAAAAAAGAGTATTAAAAAAAACAAAAAACCCAGCTATATATACCTATTATGCCCAGACCCAATACAAAAGTATTCAACTATGGGCTTGATTTACTCTGCCCCACCCCAAATTCTAGCCCCCATTCTTTCCTTTTCTCTCCCTCCCCAAAAACATTTTTCTAAAAAAATTTACTTTAAAATCTCTGTGTTTTAAATCTGCCTGGTATTAAAGACCGCAAGGAAACAATTTTATTATCATGAGCAATTTGAGGTTACATTTCCAGAAAAATTTGGGGTT
>PVKH010036643.1:0-11565 GCA_004027955.1 Chaetophractus vellerosus | reverse complement strand
GATTTGGAGAAATAAGCTACTGGTCAAGAAATCTTGCCCAGTTTCTGGACCAACACTCCTAGAGCACTCCCTTTTTCTCACATACAGAAAGAGCAGCTTGTTTATTTTAGGAATTCCTAAGGCTGGAGGACTAATTAAGGCCTGTTTTAAGGCATGGAAGGCAGTTTCCTGGTCCATTCTAAGTGTTGGTTCTTACCCATACTATAGTACCGTACAGTGGCCAGGCTATTTCACGAAACCTAGGTATCCACAGTCTACAGTAACCAGCCATTCCTATGAAATCATATAGTTGTTTCTTCGTTTGCTACTGAGTTATACTAGTGATGGCTTAAACTCTCTCTGGGGAGAGAGCCCTTTTCCCTGGGGTGAGAAGAAACCCTAAATAGGAGACTTTTTGCTAAGAGATTTGTGTCTTGGGTGCTGAAACTTGGTAGCCCCTATTGACTAAGAAATTAAGGACTAAAATGGTGTTGGTTACAAAGCAACAAATCATCCACATATTGTAAGAGAGAGCTCTGAGGCAAGTGGAGATAAGCTAGGTCCTGAGCTAAGGCATTCCCCAAAACATGGGGGCTGCCTCAGAATCCTTCTGGCAATACAGTCCATGTAAGCTGGACCAGAGGTTTGAAGTTGGACTCCAGCCATTCAAGGATGAAAGTGAACTGGGAGTCTTGGTTAGTGGAATGCAGAAGAAGACATCCTTTAAGTCAAGAACAGTAAGCCAAATTAATAATCTTGCCTGCCACATCAAGGGTAACCAAAATCAACTCCTTTTGATGGTACTCAGTTTTGTCCAGAAAGCCATGCTTGGCTTGGGCCACCTTAATCCTCCTCAGTTGCTGTGGTAGGGCTCACAGGGGAGCCCTGGTCCCTCTATGAAGAGTGGTGTAATCCTGGGCCCAATTCCCATCCTTTCCACACTTGGGGCAAGGCCCTGGTGGGTGCCAGCAGTGAGATGATTTGAGGCAGCCATTTATAGTGGTCAACCTCTCCACACTGGAAGCAGATAGCTGCTGACATAGGATCCTGAATTCAGGTGGCCCTGAGGTGACAGGGTGCCTTTACCAGTGACTCCTAGAAAGTGAGTCTATCCTAGACCCCATGCCTGCCACACCTTACCTTCTCCATCTTGGTGGCATGGTCTCAATTATTGAAGACTGAGAAGGCTGTTTCTCAAAGGGTGTTCATGGAAGTTTGTGGACACATAGAAAACTTCTGTAGCTTCCTATGGATATCCAGAGCAGACTGGCTAATGAAGTAAGTTGCTATGAGGATCTATCTTTCATTAGAGTTAGGATCTACCAGAGTATATTTCTTCATTACCTTTACCAGCCTTCCTTGAAATAAGGCTATATTTTCATCCTGCTCCTGATTAATTTCCCTGAACTTACTATAATCAATTGGTTTGATAATGGACTTCCTCATCCCTTTGAGTAGACACATGAACATATGGTCTCTAGCCTGCAGATCTGCCTGTCCCCTTTGATAGTTCCACCTGGGATCTGTATTAGGAATGGCTACTGCTCCCACTGCATACTGGTTAGGTTGGTAGGTATCCAGTCTATCAGCATACCTTTAGTCTCAGTCCAGATGTGGTGCTTCTCCTCTGGGGTGCAGCAAGTTGAAATAATAATGTGTATATCACCCCATGTTAGTTCAAAGATCATTGTGAGGTGCTGGAACTCCTCAGTAAATTTGGTGGAGTCCTCAGAGAACCAACCTAACTTTTCTTTGCACTGTGCCAAGTCAGCCATAAAGAAGGGGCATGCACCCTACTGGTGCCTGCATCCCCATTAGCTACTTCTTTTATAGGGTAGAGACTCTCAGACTTCCTAGCTGGGTGGAATGAGGATCTACTTTGGGTGTGACCTGCTGGACCAAACCTCAAGTCATACAGGGAGGTGCTGATGCCCCTGCTGGAGGTGAGTTTAAAGGGGCTTCTGGGTCCAGGGTCGGGTCATAATGAGGTGGACTTCTAAGGAGGGTGTCATCTAAGATATCTTCTTCCTTCTTAGAAGGGTGCTTACACTGAATTATGGGGTTTCCCTCTGCATAGCACAGCTGACAAGAACCCCTTAGGCTCTTATTCTGATATAGGGCTAAAAAAAGCTGGACATGTTGAAATTCTACACATTTTCCTTCCCTTCTACACAGTAGGGCTAGCTGGAGTATAATATTGAAATTGAGGACCCCATTTAGCAGTCACTCTTGACCATCCTCTAACTTGTACTGTGTCCATGTGGTGTTCAGGGAGAGACTAGCTTCTTCCTTTTTAGACCATCAGTAGGCAGGTCATCCAGGTTTCTGAGAAGAAAACCCATGGCCCTTATGGCCATTCCCAGGGAAGGAGTTTTGCAGTAAAACCAGACATTAAAAGCCCATTAAGAGATTAAAGATTAATTGTTCTGTGGCTTGCCAGCAAACAGCCTCAGGGACCCCAGAGGCAATCTTAGGGCCTCCTCAGATTGAGAAGGAACAAACCCTTAGGGCATTACCAAGGGTGGGGATCAGTGCCTTGCTAACAAATGTTTTTTTTCAGTTTCTAAGGCATTCCAGTGTATCTCAGAGACCCAACAATGAGGACAGAAGTAGCTGGAAGATTAAAGGCACTCTAATTAATAGGCATCAACTAATGTCCTAATGAAATGCTGCCGCAGATGATGGCCATTCTGAACTCACAGAGAGGGCCTAGTAGACTCCTGTCTTATTCCTGCACAACTCAGGCCACCTGCCTAGTCAGGTCCCAAGGATGGTTTTACCCACCTCCCAGAGCTTCCTTGGATCTACATGGTATGGAGGCTTGCCCCCACCACCTCCAAAGAGGGAGCCCGAAGTCTGGGCAGATGAAAATTATGTCCTGTGGGAGTCTACCCAGAAACCTGTTTAAAATAGGAGAAAGAGATGGTGGACAAACCAAAAGTGGGCACAGATAGGCTATAATTAAAATTTAGACTCACCAGTCCTATCCAGAAATTGAGGAGAGTTACCTGCCTGTAGATTTCCTGGCTGGTGTGCCAGATGTAGGAGGATGACACTGGATTCCTCTAGGTTCTTGGCTAAGTCACATGAAAAAATTTAAGAACATGCCAGTTTAATTAGACCAGTAAAAAGAGCTCATTGAGAAATGAGAGAGAAGAGAAGAGTACATACCTGAGACATGGATATGGCTACCTCCAGGCAAAGAGGCACCCAGAATATACTTTTAAATGTTTATAACTGAAATTACCTTTTTACCTGTCAATTACATGTGTTTTGTCCTGCTAATTAATTATCTCATGCATATTTGTACTTTATAGAAGAATTTTTTGTTTGTGGCCTAAAGATTTTAAAAAGCACTATATTCTTATTTTATATCTCCTTTAAGCATCCTGGGATTACAATGAATCAGAATTTGTCATTTTGATACTTAATTTACAGATTTCCCAAACGTTACCAGTCTATTTCCTCATACAAAAGGATGAATGTCTATTTTGTTTTCCTTTTCCTTGCATGCATGACAACTGTATATTCCAAGGAGAAAAAAAGATAAATTTATTTGGATGCATCTTTTCCCAAAGTAGAATTATAGAATTCAGAAATACTCTTTGGTTTAAATAGTATTTTAAAGCTCAATAATAAAGACAGAATAAATTAGGTGATAAATTTATTCATTTGTAAAACAAATAGTGTCATGATCTTTCAAGAAATAAAAACAAAAGTGTGA
Source organism: Chaetophractus vellerosus (assembly GCA_004027955.1). NCBI lineage: Eukaryota > Metazoa > Chordata > Mammalia > Cingulata > Chlamyphoridae > Chaetophractus > Chaetophractus vellerosus. The sequence goes on along the minus strand of PVKH010036643.1, from coordinate 7,862 downwards.
ATCTTCTATTTATTGACATTTCATCCATAAATCAAAGAAACTGTGTCATTTGATTTTCTATAAAATTTTTTCAAGCTTATTTTATAAATGTATGGTGGTGATGATTGCGCAATCTTGTGAACATAATTAACAACACTGAAATGCATATATCTGAATGTGGTTGAAAGGGGGAAATGGGTTGAAGTTATGGTAACAGAATAAAATTTAAAGATAATCCAAAACAGGGAAGCCTAAGGTAAATCATGGACCATAGTTACTAGTACAATTATAAACATGTGCTTTCATCAATTGTAACAAATGTTTCAGACCAATGCAAGGTGTTAATAATAGAGTAGTACATGGGAATTTGTATTTTATGCAATATTGATCTTTAAATGCACATCTCTAATAAAGGGGAAAAAAAGAAAAATCATTTTTGGAGCATTAAATCTATAGTTGGTGCCACTGTCACTTTGCCTGGATTAATATCTTGGCTAATTTACAGGAAAGTAAAAACTAATGAAACTTAAAAGCATAATTATTCCATTAGATATTTAGTGTGCATAGGTAGTCAAATTGTTGCATAATATTATATGGATTTTCCATTTCTATAAATCATAAATCCATATAAATTGATTAGTATGTTTGCCAACTATAAAATGGTACCTTTTATGTACTGTTATTTGAAAGGGTTTTAAAAAATAGCAGTAAATTAAGGCTATCTACTTACTATACAGTCAAAGATCCAACTATTACTTATTTGAAGAACTTTTTACATTAACATATTTTCAATTTTACAACATCAAATATTGTAGTAAAGTATCAGAACATTGTGAAAGCAGAATACAATAATAGCTACTAATTAAAAAAATAGAGGGGAAATTTAGAGGTGCAGACTCTGATACAGAGAAATCAAGAAAAAATGATTGAAAGGTTTGGCTTGGGGTCAGCATAGCTTTTTTGGATGTGTAGGAAATATGAGACTTAAAACATGCAAGTTTGATGTAGATACTAAGAGTGATGTTCTGTAAAAGCATTCAGGAGCTACCAACTGTATATACCCATTTTCTCCCCTTAGTTTTAAACTCTGACTAACTTGAGGAGCTGGTATTTAATCACACAGTTCAAGTTGGAGCCTGAAACTGTATGACTGAATCAGATATGGATAGTAAATAAATTTCAGTACCTGAGCTTTGAATATAAGCACACATGGAATTTCTTCTGACAGAGAGTACACTTCAATCACTGCTAAATGTAACATTGCATACACCTGAGAGAACTCAATAGCCAAATAATTTAGAAAACTGATTTTCTGAAGAAGGAAAACTGGAAACCAAGTTATTAAAGCAATTATCAATCAATGAGAAGTGAGGAATCTTGAATCCCTTTCATCCAAATCTCAAATGGTTAATGCATGACTCTGCATGAATCAAAAAAGAATTTTGGATTTCCAAACTGACTTCATCAGGAAAACTGAGTTTTCCTTTTAAATAAATGACATCTTTCTGAATACAAAGAATAAAAACAAAATATATTTTGCTCTTTTTACATTTAGTAAAAATGTGTTTCCTATATTTTTAAAGTACAAATGAAATTTATAGCTTGAAAATGATACAAAACATGGTTAGAATACAAAATAATGATGGGTTTTGCCTGTGTCTTGATGTGTTTTATATACTGTACATCTGATAATATTTAATTGATTTAATCTCTTCTTTTCATATGAGTGTCTATATTCAATAATTAAAAGCAGTTTTTATTTAAAAACTTTAATAAATATTGTTAAATTATTTTATTTATGTTTGAGAGTAGTTGGTAAACTTACAGCTTTTATCATTTATCATGATTATAACATGAAGTCTCAGAGAAGGTACATAACTTTCCCTAAAATCTAATTTCTTACCCCTAATTTTTTCCCAAGTAGGTTTTATCCTAAAAAGATAAAATGTTACACATCTGGATTTTATTGCTTCATGAAGGTGAAACGGGATAAGATTATGGGAGTTGGAGCTGGGATAGTGGGATGATAAACATCTTGGAGAGTATTTAACTCTCAATAGTCCAGTTTCTCCAAGATTTTTGGGAGTCTTGGTTAGACATCTGTGATTATGGACTCTTCAGAATTGGGGTACTCAAGTGAGAATAAAGCAAAAAATAGTTTTTGCTAAATTTATACACATTTGGTATATAGGAAGAAAGCCATAAACAAGTTGAATAGCAGAAAAGTGGTAAATAGTCATTCACCATTTATATTTACTAGGTTTCTCTGAGAGATTATATTTTGATAAGGAATTTAATGATTTCAATATTATGTATTTATAAAAACTAACAATTATATACAAAATTATTTGGGGTTTAATCATCTTGAGAAATAAAGTCAATCCAGACTTGTAAATCTAAAGATTAGTTTTAATCTCTTTGGAAATTGATGTAATAAGAACTGTGCAAATATATTTCATTTCTGGGGTCCACAAAAGGAAAACCAGGAAAACATTACCCAATCTATTGTTGATGGAATTTGTGTTGTTTCTAGATTGTGGCTATTATGAATAATTCGGCCACCCAATCCCAGTATAATTTGACAGTTCCTAGCAAATCCATAATTCTCTATATAATTTGTCAATATGTAGCCCTAGTTCATTTTTGCCTGCTGCACAGTATTCTCATTTGTTTTAGTCTGCTTAAGGCTGTGAAGGCAAAATACCAGAAATGGATTCAGGGGAATTTATTTAGGGTAAAAGTTTACAGTTCTGAGGCTGTGAAATTGTCCAAATCAAGGCATTATCAAAGATGCTTTCTCACTGAAGTTTGGCTACTAGCAGATCCTGAAGTCTTGCCAAGTGGCAAAGCAAGATGGTGGTTCTGCAAGTCTGTCTACTTTCTCCTAGAGCTAAGCTGTGGGCAACCAGGCATCTCTCCCTGTGCCTCATCTCCTTGAGCCACTTAGGGCTTCTCCATCTTTCGGTAGCTGTGGGAGAACCTGAAGTACTCTCTCCCACATGGCAGGGTCAAAATAGCAGAGCTCCCTTTTCTGTGTATCCTCTTTCTCTGTGTGTCTTCTCAGTTTATTTGTGACCCAGCAAGGGAGTGGTGAACGAACTTGGGTCATGACTCACTGATGTAGTCCAATAAAAAGCCCTAAAACAATCTAACTGAAAGTGATCTAATTAAAGGTCCCTTAACTGAATCTAATCAAAAGGCCCCATCTACACTGTGTTTACAGGAACAGGTATGGGTTAGCTTAAGAACATAATTTTCTGGGGTCCACAAAAGACAAACAGTGAAAACATTTCCCAATCTAATGTTGATGGAATTTGTGTTGTTTCTAGATTGTGGCTATTATTAATAACTCTGCCACCCAATCCCAGCATAATTTGACAGTTCCTAGAAAATCCATAATTCTATGAGCAATGGTAAATATCTGCATTTTAAAAAACTATATTTTGGTATAATTTTTAAAGTAAGATTAGATAACTGATACTTCCTTTTATTTTCTTCTTTCTTTATTATTTCAGTTGAGAAGTTTGCTTCCAGTCTTACTAAGACTATTTTTTTTTTTTTGGCTTGAAAATTTTTATTTAATGTCAGCAAATATTGGAAATAGAAAAAAGAATTCTACAGAATTTCAAAAATAAACTTTCCAATGTCCACTAACAAATGTTATCATTCAATGTCTAAGCACTTATATACTGAACATTCACCACAATGAACGTGCTGAAATAGAAAATAGGCAAAGAGAATCGTTAAAATATTATTTACAATAGCATTATTACAACATATTTTCTTTAAAATTCCAATGAGGATTTTTTCATTTCAAAAGATATACAGGGGAGCAGATGTGGCTCAAGTGGTTGAGCACCTGGTTCCCACATGAGAAGTCCCAAGTTTGGTCCCTGGTGCTTCCTAAAAACAAAAAAACAAACAACAATTAAACAAATGTGAAAACCAACTGAGGGGAGCCAATGTGGCTCAGTGGTTGAATTCTGACTTCTCACATACGAGGTCCAATATTCAATTGCAGGTACCGGTACCTAAAAAAATAAATTAATTAAAAGATGTACAGCATTTCCCTTATAGTTGCAAATTTTACCTTGGGGTATTTTGAAGGTATTAAAATAAGCATTTTTCTCTCCTTCTACCTGCTATGAAGATTTTTCCATTGTGTTTTTGGTTTTCAAAAGGTTTACCATGATGGTTCTAGATGTGGTTTTCTTTGCTTTTAACTGTTTTTTTTTTTGTTTTTTTTTGTTTTGTTTTGTTTTTTTTTTTTTGTTTTGTTTTTTTTTTTTTTTTTTGGTGAGGTTAATTTTGTGCCTTGGTATTTTTCATCAGTTTTGGAAAATTATCCATTTATTTCTTCAATTAATGCTTCTGTTTCATGTCTCTTTCATTTCCTTCTGGATCCCTGATATAATCCACGCTATTCTTAACATATCCTACATATTTTGTATCCTTTTTTTTTGGGGTGGGGGGGGATAAACCTTGTAATTGCCTCTCCATGCTGGATATTTTCTCTATATTTTCTTCTGATCAGTTTTCCTGTCCACTAATTCTCTCTTCAGATTTTAAAAAACTCTGCTTTTTTATAAATGAATTTTTAATTTATTTTATTTTCAATTTGGAATTTCCATTTCACTATTGTTTTACAATTTCTATTCCTATGCTAGAAAAGTGTTCCTTGTCATTTGTTATCTTGAACATATAATAGAAATTATTTTAAGGCCTATATCTGTTGAATGTTCATCTGGATCTTATGTTGGGCTATTTTTATTTTTCACTTGGTTTATTATCAATTAATATCGATTTCCATGCCTTATTTATTTTTATTAAGCACCAGATATTTTTCATTGAAATGTAGAGATAATTTCAGTTTTTTGAAAATGTTATCTTACACGGAAGTTGATTAAATTTAATGTTAGGTTGGTATGCTAAGGATGCATCACTAGCCAGCACTTCTGCATGGGCCAGCACTCCACACAGGTCAGTACTCCACATGGGGCAGCTCTCCATTTGGGCCAGCTCACTGCATTGGCCAGCTTGGTAAGCGGGTGGGACTCGAGTGATTGGCCTCCCACATACCATATAGGAGATCCAGGGTTCAATTCCAGGGGCCTTCAGGAATTGAACTAGTTTTGAATCTTTGCTGAAACCTTTGTGAAGTACTACCTATTTCTAGTACACCCTCACTTACTAGTAGAGAGAGTTTCTTTATATTTCCCACTGTAATTGTTGCTTTTTATAGTCTCTACTGTTTGAAAACCACTAAATTTCAATTTGCCCCCACATTAATGAGACTACCTGGATTTCTGTACAGTTTTGTAACTACTTAATAACAGACTTTTTTCTTGGTTTACCAGTCATTCAACTATTCTTTTCAATTGCATAATTCATCTAGGACATTAGCAGTGTCAAATATTGGACTCACCACTCTTGGTTTCTGTATTTATACCCTCTTGGTCCTACAGTATTCTCTGCTTGGTAATTCTTGGTGCCATCAAACATATTTGCCTTTAAATACTCTGCCCATATTTCAGAGTTCTTCTTATTGATGGTCTTAGATCAAAACAAACAATTTTATAATTGCCAGAAGCAAAACCACTATCATATTAAAATATTTCTTATCTACAGGGAAGTAAATAAGCAATTTAAGTACTTTATATCAAATAATTTAACAAAGAACCTCACACTATTCAATATTCTAGATCTTCATTTCTATATTATCAAAATTTGTTTAAACTACAGCAAAACATAGTTTTAAGTAATCTGAATTAGAGCTTATAAACATGATAACAGCAAATACACAGCATCACTCCACCTTGAGTTTGAAAGGAGTGCATGTTTGGTCAGTATTTACCATCAAAATAGATTTTAAAACACTAATGCCTGGAGTAATTATTTTAGATAATATTCTGCAATATTTTTAAAAATACATTTTGGTCAAGTAATAACAATGTTCAACTTCACAGTCCAAATAATGTTACATGATACATGTTTGATTGAAAAAAAAAGAAAAGCAATTAAAAGGTGGCCAATTTGATTGTTTCAGATTTTATAAGGAAATGAAAAATCATAGCCAGAAAAGAAATAACAAGGATATGGGTACCAAACCAATATGAAAAGAATGATTTTTAAAAAATTTTACATATTAAAATAATTCCCAAATAACACTCATTAGGCAATATTAATATGGGATGGAGAATGTTATTTGAAATTAAGGAGTAATTAAAGATGATATATATGAGAATTCTCCATTTTCTTCAATTTGGAGTGCCTAGGGTTTTATTGTGGGTGTGTATGTGTGTGTTTTACCTGTACAACATAAGAATGTGATGACACAGCAATCTTTAATTCAGAATGTTATACATGCAGCTCATTGAATATTTTTTAAAATTAAGTAATAAAAGTCAAGACAGCAAGTTCAAACTGTCCTATAAAATTATAAAGTACAGTATTGATAAAAGTTTGAGAGCTTCATAGTGGACAGATAGGGATATTTTATTCCATGATCATGATATCTCCAGAATTCAAGTGACATTGAGGGAAGGGAGTTGACGTGCCTCAAGAAACTTTGTAAAACTAAGATAAATAAAATAGGAAGCATTCAAGATACATTCTTTTATTTAACCTCAAAGAAGAGGTGGAAAACAGATTCTCAGGAAAAGATGATCCAGTCAATAACTTACCATAAAATGTAAGATGTTTCTTCACATGAAGAAAAGCTGATAAAAAATTAACACATGTGAATATATATATAGATATATGTGAGTTTGTGTGCATGTCTCATATTTATCTACAATTGTCTAATCATCTATCTATGTATGTGCCAATTTATAATCTACCTACATATCTGTCTGGATGTGGAGAGAGATTCATTTTAGTTTTGGAATAAATATTAGTGGATTTAGCTTTCAATTTGGATGTTCTTCCTAGAGGTTTTATGATTTATAAAAAGTCAAATAATGCCTCTAAACAGCATGTCCCCCTTTTAAATGGACAAAAAAGATGTAAGTTTTTTTAAGTTAAATTTATTTAAAAATAATTTACATACACTAAAACTCACACATGTTAAACATATACATCCTTCAATTCTGATAATATACACACTTGCATTCCATGCTATCTGGGAAGCATATGATAGGCTCCCTCTGGGTATATGAATTCCTGCTCTCAACCACTGATTCAGGGGAATCCCTTACCCCCTCTCATTACTTATTGGGCAACCTTTGTACACAGCTCCCTACTTTGGGATGCCTTCTGCGGATGTGAACAGCTCCAGCTCCTCAAACTCTAATCTGTGCCTCCTAAGTTTTCCAGGACCACCATGCTGTGAAACTGACTTCCTGCACTGCTATTGGGAAAGTTTTCCCTGGCATAGATCTGGCACGATCATGGGACTCGCCACATGCATTTCCATTCTTTCAGGAAGCGCTGTCTTGTGTTGCCTTTTGTCACTTCCTGAAAGAAGTTTCCTCATATATTTTACCCACCTTTATAGTTGTTAATATGTGTGTGGGGTGGGGGTTCTGTTATGGCTTACTCCATCATGGATGGAAACTCATATCAATTTTGCAGGGAAGATCTCAATGGAACTTTATTTCTTCTTCTCTTCTGTAGCTAAACAAGGTCATGGCTTGACTGTTCTGAATGAGCTTGAGAGGAAAACAAGGTGATAAGAAAGTGTGAGAGGGGCCGGCTCGATAGCCCAGTGGATAGGGCGTCGGCATACCACATGGGAGGCCCCGGGTTCGATTCCCGGGGACCTCTCCTAGCAGGCAGACCGCCTTGAGAATGGCAAGCCGCCATGGGCGGGCCGGAGCTGCCGTGGGCAGGGCAAGAAGCTGCCACGGACAGGGCAAGAGCCGCCACGGGCAGGGCAGGTCTCC
>PVKH010036642.1:0-11562 GCA_004027955.1 Chaetophractus vellerosus | reverse complement strand
CCCAGGGTCAATTCTATTCAGTCTCAAATACTCTGCTTTCTCTACCAGTCCATCTTAGACTATCAGGCAAATGGCTTGTACCTCTTCCCAAGGACTCTGTCTGTGTTTAATGGAGACATCTCTCCTTCTTCATGTATCTGCTCCTCTCTGTGTTTACTCACCATACTCCAGGATCAAAATTCAAACTCACTCATTTGCCTTGTTTTCTGTGAGTCCACACCCATCAAAGTGGTGGGGACTCAACAGCCTACTGATGTTGCCAATCAAAGCTTTAATCATAATTTAATTAAGTAAGAATGAAACCTCTGAATCCAATAAAATCTAATGTACCCATAGGAAAAGTCCAATTTACAAACATAATCCAATATCTATTTTTGAAATTCATAAACAATATCAAACTGCTACTCCACCCTCTGAATTACAAAAATACTTTACAAAACTCAAAATAGTCCTCAGATCAGCACAATTCTAAATACAGAATCATATCACAAGTGGTTTAAGGAAATACAGTTTGTCTTGAGGCAAAGTCAAACCTGGGTGTAGATCTCTGAAACTTACAGTACAATTTATCTGCTTCTGATACACAAATAGACAGACAATGGGAAAACATTTTGATTACAATAAGAAAAAATTGAGAGGGAAACATGAGCCATGGGTCCTCTACATTTCAGTACATCCTTTATCCATTTATGAAACTTTTCCCAGATTTTGGTATTTGCAAAAGCACAGCCTCACTCTCTGGCACCAAATTCTATATTAGTCAGCCAAATGGTGCTGATGCAAAATACCAGAAATCTCTTGGCTATTATAAAGGATATTTATTTGGGGTAAAAGCTTACAGTTACCAGGCCATAAGCCATAAATTACTTCTCTCAACACTGTTTTTTGCCATGTGTTGGAGAAAGATGGCTGCTGACATCTGCAAGGGTTCAGGCTTCCTGGGTTCCTCTCTTCCCAGGGATCATTTCTCTTTGGGTTTAGCTGCTCTGCTTTCTCCACAAGGCCAGGTGTAGACTATCAGATGAATGGTTCATTTCTCTTCCCAAGGCATCTGCCTGTGTTTAATGGAGACTTCTCTCCTTCCTCACATATCTGTTTGTCTGTGTGTTTACATCCTGTGCTCCAGGATCAGAACTCCAACTAACTCATTTGCCTTGTCTATTTCTCTGTGAGACTCCACCCACAAAAAGGGTGGGGACTCAACATCTTACTGACATGGCCAAATAAAACCTTTATCATAATTTAATCATGTAAGAGTGAAACATCTGAATTCAATACAATCTACTGTACCCAGAAGAGACCAATTTACAAATATAAGCTATATCTATTTTAGGAATTCATAAAAAATAACAAACTGCTACAACAGTGAAAAACATGTGTTTTACACAGTTTTCAAAACTAAAGTACAGAGTGTTTTCACAGTTCATTAATGAAGTTCTGTGTTTTAACATTCATGGCAAGTAAATGTAAGTCCACAGCAGTGAATAAAGCATGTATTTTACATAGAGTTCAAAATTAATCAACATAATATTTTCACAGTTCACTAATTGAACTCTGTTTTAACATTGATTTTAGTCAATATAGGTATAAAGCACTGAATAAAGCAGTATTTTACATAATTTCAAAACTAATCAAAATTATGTTTTCACAGTTCATGAAGTGAGTTCTTTATAACATTGATGGTAAGTAAATATAATTACATAGCAATAAATAAATCATGTATTTTACATAGTTTATAAAATTATTCAGCATAACATTTTCACAAGTCACTGAGTTCTATGTTTTAACATTGATTTTAAGTCAATATAAGTACAAAGCACTGAATAAAAAGTGTATTTTTCAAAACTATTCAAAATACTGTTTTCACAGATCATTAAGTGGGTTCTGTGTTTGAACAGCCATTGTAAGTCAATATAAGTATTTAGCAGTGAATGAAATATGTATTTTACATATTTTTCAAAACTAAGCAACATACTGTTTTCACAGCACACTAATTGAGCTTTGTGAAATAACATTTATTGTAAATCATTAAAGGTATATAGCATTGAAAAAATGTATTTTACACAATTTTAAAACTAATCAAGATAGTGTTTCCACAGTTCACCAAGTGTGTTTTGTGTTGATTGCAAGTCTATATGAATATATAGCACTGAAAGAAGAAAGTATTTTACATAGTATTCAAAATTAATAAGCATAGTCTTTTTAAGTTCACTGAATTAAGTGTTTTGACATTGATTATTTTCAGTCAATATAAGTATATAGCAGTGAATAAACTATTTACATATTTTTCAAAACTAATAACATCAGTGTTTTCAAAGTTTGCTTAGTAAGTTCTGTGTTTTAACTTGATTGTAAGTCAATATTAGTACATAATACTGAATAGAGCATGTATTTTATATAGTTTTCAAAACTACTCAGAATAGTGTATTCTCTCATCATTAAGTGAATTCTGTGTTATATTATTTGTTTTAAGTCAACATAAGTACATAGCCATGAATAAAGGATAGATTTTATATAGTTTACAAAACTAATCTACACAGTGCTTTCACAGTTCTCTGAGTCCTGTATTTTAACATTGATTGTAAGTCCATATAAGCAGATAGCACTGAATGAAGCATGTATCTGACTTAGTTTTCAAAACTATTCAACATAGCATTTTTACAGTTCACTAAGTGAGTTTTGTGTTTTAACATTTATTGTGGGTCAATATAAGTACATTACAGTGAATAAAGCATGCATTTTTACATATATTTTTTTAAGATTTATTTATTTTATTACATATCTCCCCTACCCGCTGCTTCAGCAATGCGCTGAGACTGGTCGCTGCACAGGTGCGGCTTTCCCCACTTGTGGGCGGCTTCTGCTTCCATTCATGGCAGGCTCTCAGTTTGCGCGTGGCTGGCTGTGCTCCATTCGCAAGTGACCTGCCCTGCACATGGTGGCTTTTGCCCTGTTTGTGGCAGCTTTTTGCCCTGCCACCAGCAGCTCTGGCCCACCCATGGTGGCTTGCCATTCTCAAGGCAGTCTGCCCGCTAGGAGAGGTCCCCGGGAACTGAACCCGGGGCCTCCCATGTGGTATGCAGGTGCCTTATCCACTGGGCTATCCAGCTGGCCCCTTACATAGTTTTAAAAACTGGTTAACAGTGTTTTCACAGTTAACTGTGTACTGTTAACACTGAATGAAAGACAATTCTAGTATATAGCACTAAATAAAACATGTATATTACATAGGTTTCAAAACTAATTATAACAGTGGTTTCACAGACCACTAAACAAGTTCTGCATTTTAATATTGATTGTAAGTTAATATATATACTTAATGGTGAATAAAGCATGTATTTAACATAGCATTCAATACTAATCAACTTACTGTTTTCATCATTCACTAAGTGAGCTCTGTGTATTAGCATTGATTGTAAGTCAATATAACTATATAGCAGTGAAAAAGAATGCATTTTACAGTTTTAAAAACTAATCAACATACTCTTTTCACAGTTCCCTAAGTGAGTTTTATGTTTTAACATTGAATGTAAGTCAATATAAGTACATACCCATGAATAAAGAATGTAACTTATAAAATTTTAAAAACTAATCAAGATAGTCTTTTCAAGTTCACTAAGCATGTCCTGCATTTTAACATTGATTGTAAATCTCTATGAGCATATAGTAGTGAATGAAGCATGTATTTTACCTAATTTTCAAACCAATCAAGATAGTCTTATAAAAGGCCATTAAGGGGGCAGCTGGTAGTCCAATTGGTGGCTTGCCAGTTTACCACATGGGAGGCCCTCGGTTTGGTCCCCAGGTCTCTTCTAATGGGCAGACTGCCTCAAGAGGACAAGCCAACATGGGTGGGGCATGCCACCATGGGTGGGATATGCTGCCACAGGCAAAGGCAAGCCCCCATGGGTGGGCAAAAAGACAAGCCCCCATGGGCAAAGGCAAGTCCCCATGAGCAAGGGTGAGCCCCCACCAGCAGGCGGGCCACCATGCCGGTGAGCTGACTTGACAGGTCACCCCAGCAGGGGGAGACAAGCAGACACGGAAGAATGCAGAGGGAAAAAAAAGGTGAACACAGCGGGAACAAGCAAAAAGGGGGGGGATGTATAATAAATAAAAAATAAATCTTAAAAAAAAGGCCATTAACTGATTTCTGTGATTTAACACTGATGGTAGGTAAATATAAGACATAGCCCTGAATAGAGCATATATTTTAAATAGTTTTCAAAATTAATCAAAATAGTGTTCCCACAGTTCAGGTGAGTTCTATGTTTTAAAATTGATTTTAGGTCAATAAAAATACACAATTTTGAATAAAGCATGCATATGACATAGTTTTCAAAATTAATTGAAACAGTGTTTCTCTAGTCCACTAAGTGAGTTCTGTATTTTATTATTGATTGTAAGTCAATATAGTAAATAGTGATGAATAAAGCTTGTGTTTTCAATAGTTTTCAAAACAAAACCACATACTCTTTTCACAGTTCACAAGTGAGATCTGTGTTATAACATTGATTTTAAGGCTATATAACTATAGAGAGGTGAATAAAGCATGCATTTTACAAATTTTTAATACAAATCAACATACTGATTTATGTTCTCTAAGTGAATTCTGTATTTTAACATTGTAAGTCATTAATAAGTATACAACACTGAATCAGCATGAATTTTACATTGGTTTCAATACATATCAACATAGCGTTTTCACAGTTCACTTAGTGAGTTCTGTGTATTAACATGGAATGTAAGTCACTATATATACACATCACTATATAGACCATGTATTTTCATTTTCAAAAAAAATCATGATAGTGATTTCAAGTTTCACCACATGTATTTTACATAGTTTTCATAAGTAATCAGCAGTGTTTTCACAGTTCAATTAGTGAGTTCTGTGTTTTAACTAGTGCTTGACTAGTTTTGAAAACTGGAAAATTCATGCTTTATTCACCCCTATGTACTTAACATTGATTGTAAATCAACATAAGCACTGAAAAAAGCATGTATTTTACAGAGTTTCAAAACCAAAAAACATAATGGTTTCACAGTGGTTCTGTGTTTTAACAGTGATTGCAAGTCATTTTAAGTACATAGTGATGAATAAAACATGTATATTTACATACTTTTAAAAAATTATCAACTTTGATTTTTTACCATTAACTAAGTATGCTCTATGTTTTAACCATTATTGGATGTCAATATAAGTACATAGCAGTCAATAATGCATGCATTTTGCATAATATTCAAAACTAATCAAGACAGTATTTTTGCAGTTCTGTAAGGGAATTCAATTTTTTAACATTGATTACAAGTCAATATAAGTACATAGATGTGAATAAACCATGTATTTTACATAATTTTCAAAACTAATGAACAAAGCATTTTTACAGTTCAAAGAGTGAGTTCTGTGTTTTAACGTTATTTGTAAGTCAATATAAGTGCTTAGCTCTAAAAATATCATGTACTTACATATTTTTCAAAAACTAATCAAAGTACTGTTTTCACAGTTAACTAAGTGACTTCTGTATTTTAACACTGTAAGTCAATGTAAGTACATAGCACTGAATAAAGCATTTATTTTACATAGTTTTCAAAGCTAATCAACATTGTGTTTACAGTTAATTGAGTTCTCTGTTGTAATATTGTCAGTCAGTATAACTACATAGCACTGAATAATACATGAATTTTATGTAGTTTTCAAAACTAGTGAACATAGTGTTTTGCAGTTCCCTAAGTTAGTTCTTTTCCTTAGTTTTCAAATTAACCCAATTTCACAATTCACTAAGTCATTTTGGGGTTTTACATTGAGTGTAAATCAATATAAGTACATAGCACTGAATAAAGCATGTGTTTTATTTATTTGCAAAACTAATCAATATAATTTTTCACTGATCTTAAGTGAGTTCTGTGTTTTAACATTGATTGCCAGTCAATATAAGTACATAACACTGAATAAAACATGTATTTTTCAATATTTCAAATTAATCAACAGTGATCTTACAAATCATTGAGTTCGGTGTTTTGAAATTGATTTTAAGTCAATATAAGTACATAGCAATGAATAAATCATATATATTACATAGTTTAGAAAAGTAATCAACCTGTTGTTTTCCCTTTTCAAAAATTGAGCTCTGTGTAATAGCATTGATTCTAAGTACAGATAAGTATATACTGCTGATGAAGCATGTAATTCACATAGTTTTCAAAACTAATTACCATAGTGTTTCACAGTTAACTGAGTTCACTCTGTGTTTTACACAGATTGTAAGTCAATATAAGTACAAAACACTGAAAAAATCATGTATTTTACATAGTTTTCAGAACTAATCAATGTAGTATTTTCACAGCTCAATAACTGAGTTCTATGTTTTAACATTGATTGTAAGTCAATATAACTGCACACCACTGAATAAAGCATGTATATTATATAGTTTACAAAACTAATCAACATGTTTTCACAGTGCACTAAGGGAGTTCTGTATTTAAAATAGACTGTAAGTAAATATACTTAGTGATGAACAATGCATGTATTTTTCAAAGTATTCATAACTAATCAAAATAGTGTTTTCATGGGTCACTAGGTGATTTCTGTGTTTTGATATTGATTGTAGTCTATATAGATACATAGTGGTGAAAAGACAAGAATTTTACAAAGTTTTGCAAACTAATCATGATAGTGTTTTCATAGTTCACTAAACGATTTCTGTGTTTTAACACTGATTGTAAGTAAGTAAATAAGTAAATAACACTGAAAAAGCATGTATTTTATATAGTTTTTGAAACTAATAAAAATAGTGCTTTCATATTTAACTGAGTTCTGTTCTATCAGTTTTATTTATTTTTTTAATACCAGTAGTACTGTATTTTTATTTTTATTTTATTTTTTATTTTTATTTTTATTTTTTTACATATCCTCACCCCCCTTTCTTCTTGTTGTGTTCATTTTTGCGTTCTTCCGTGTCTGCTTTGTCTCCCCACTGTTGCGGCGATGCTTGAGTCAGCTCACCATGCAGGTGGCTTGCCCCGCTTGCGGATGGCTCCTCTCTTCTCGTGGGCAGCTCTGCTCTGTTAGCGGGTGGCTCTGCTCTGTTCATGGGTGGCCCTGCCCGTGATGGCTTTGCCCTGCCCATGGCAGCTTTTTGCCCTGCCCATGGTGGGTCTGCCCCACCCATGGTGGCTTGCCCTCTCAAGGTGGTCTGCCTGCTCGGAGAGGCCCCAGGAACCAAACCTGGGGCCTTCCATGTGGTGAACCGGGGCCCTATCCACTGGGCTACAGCCGCCCCCCTGTTCTATTAGTTTTAAACAGTTCTCAAAACTAATTCATATAGTATTTCCATAGTTCACTAAATGAGTTCTGTGTTTAACATTGTATGCCAATACAAGGACAGAGCCATGAATAAACCATGCATTTTGCATCATTTTTAAAACAAATCATCAAAGTGTTTTCACAGTTCACTAATTCATTTCTGTGTTTTAACATTGTTTGTAAGTCTAAGTATATATAATTGGAAAAGCATGTATTTTACAGAGTTTTCAAAACCAATAATATATTTTGACATTATTATAAGTCAACATAATCACAGAGCACTGAATAAAGCATGTATTTTACCTTTATTAAGATTAATAAACATAGGGTTTTCATAGTTCATTAAATGAGTTCTGTGTTTTAATATTGCTTGTAGTCAATATAAATACATAATACTGAATAAAGCATGTAGTTACATAATTTTACAAACTAATCAAAATAGTGTTTTCACAGTTAACTGAGTTCTGTGAATTAACTTCAAGTGCAAGTCAAAATGAGTATATAGTGGTGAATAAAGTATGTATTTTACATGTTTTCAAAACCAAACAACATAGTGTTTTAACAGTATTTTTACAGAATACTAAGTGTTTTCTGTGGTTTAACATTGACTTTAAGTCAGTTTATGTACATAGTGATGAATAAAGCATGCATTTTACATAGTTTTCAAAAATAATCAACATATTTTCACTGTTCAATAAGTGATCTCTGATAACATTGATTGTAAGTAATTATAAGTATAAAGAGCTGATCACCTATGTAATTTACACATTTTTCAAAACTAATAAGCTTAGTGTTTCACAGTTAACTAAGTGCGTTCTCTGGTTTAACATTGATTGTAGGTCAATATAAGTACAAAGCACTGAAAAAGTCATTTCACATAGCTTTCAAAATTAATCATCATAGTGTATTCAAAGTTCTCTAAGAGAGCTCTGTATTTTAACTTTGATTGTAAGACAATATAAGAAAGCATGTAAGTTACAGAGTTTTCAGAATGAATCAACATATTGGTTTCATGGTTCACTAATTGAGTTCTGTATTTTAACATTGAAGATAAGTTGATATAAGTACATACCAATGAAAAATCATGTATTTTAAATAAATATTATAACCTATGAAGAGGGTGTTTTCAGAATTCATTGAGTTCTCTGTTTTAAATTGATTATAAGTCAATATAAGTACATAGCAGTGAATAAAGAATGTATATTACATAGATTTAAAAATAATATATTGTTTTCACAGCTCACTGAGTTCTGTGTTGTAAAATTACTTATAAGTTAATATAAATACAGAGCCCTGAAAAAGCTTTCAAAACTAACCAATATTGTGCTTTATCAGTTCACTAATTGAATTCTGAGTTTAACATTGATTCTAAGTCAATATAACTACATAACACTGAATAAAGCATGAATTTTACATAATTTCCAAAATTAATAAAAATTATATTTTCAAAGTTCACTAACTGTGTTTGGTGTTTTAACACTGATTGTATGTTGATATGAGTATATAGCAATGGGTAAAGGATGTAATTTTCATAGTTTTCTAAACTAATCAACATAGTCTTTTTACAGTTCACTGAGTTCTGTTTTCACATTGATTGTAAGTCAATACAAGTACATACTAGTGAATAATGTATTTTTCATAGATTTCAAAACTAATCAACCTATTATTTTCACAATTTGCTGAGTTCTGATTGAATGTAAGTCTACATAAGTATATATCACTGAACAAATCATGTTTTCACATTTCCCTGATTTCTGGGATATAATATTGACTGAAATTTAATATAAGTACATAGCAGTGATAAAAGCATGTATTTTACAGTTTTCAAAACTAATCAAAATAGTGTTTTCATAGTTCACTGAGTTCTGTGTTTTAACATTGATTGTTAATCAATGTTTACAGAGAATAAAGCATGTATTTTAATTAGTATTGAAAACTATTGAACACAGTGTTTTCACAGTTCACTAAGTGAGTTCTGTGTTTTAACTTTGATTGTAAGTCACTATAAGTATATGGCACTGATAAAGCATCCATTTTACACAGTTTTCAAAACTAATCAACATTGTGTTTTCACAGTTCTCTAAATGATTTCTGCATTTTAATATTGTTTGTAAGTCAATATAATTACATAGCACTGAAAAAGCATGTATTTTACATACTTTTCAAAACTTATCATAGTACATATAGTGTTCACAAACTGTATTCTGTGTTTTAACATTGATTGTAAGTAAATATAACTACATAGTACTGAATGAAGCATGTATTTAACAGTTTTCAAAACAAACAAACTTAGTGTTTTATAGTTAATTAGATGATTTCCCTGTTTTAATAATGATTACAAGTCAGTGTAAATACATAACACTGAATAAAGCTTGTACTTTACATAGTTTTCAAAACTGATCAACATAGTGTTTTCACAGTTCACAAAGTAAGTTCTGTATTTTAACATTGAAGATGAGTTAACATAAGACTATAACAATGAAAAAATCATGTATTTTACATAGCTGTCATAACATATCAACATGGTGTTTAATAGTTCACTGAGTTCTCTGTTTTAAATTGATTATAAATAAATATAATTACATAGCAGTTGTATTAGTCAGCTAAAAGAGGTGCCTTTGCAATATACCAATAATTGGTTGGTTTTTATAAAGGGTATTTATTTGGGGTAGACCAGGACACAAAGCATACATTTCTTCCCTCACCAAGGTCCATTGTCCCGTGTTGGAGCAAGACAGCTACCAATGTTTGCCAGGGTTTAGGCCTCATGGGTTCCTCTCTTCCTGGGGCTGCATTTCTCTCCAGGCTTAGCTCCTCTGCTTGCTCCACAAGGTCAGCTCTAGACTATCAGGTGTACAGCTCACTTCTCTCCCCCTGGGGCATCCTTTCCAACATCACAGCTGCTTCTCAGAAATCTGCTTCTCAAATCTGCTGCCTCTGTTTTTGGCCTTGCCTTTTATACTTGAGACCACACCTACCAAGGGGCAGGGCTCAGGGTCCTACTGACATGGCCCAGTCAATGCCCTAATCATAACCCAATTATGCCCAGATGAACAGATAAGTTTACAAGCATGATTCAATATATATATATTTTTTGTTACATAGCCCCCCTTTTCTGCTTGCTCTTGCTGTGTTCATCTTTGTGTTCTTCTGTGTCTGCTCTGTTTCCCCCCATTGTGGTGACATGCTGAGTCAGCTCACTGTGCAGGCAGCTCTCCTCCATTTGTGGGTGGCCTTTATGCTTCCATTCACGGGTGGCTTTTTTTTGCTTCTGTTCACGGGTGGCTTGCCCTGCCCACGGCAGCTTTGCCCTGCCCATGGTGGCTTTACCCTGCCTGTGGTGACTTTTTGCCCTGGCCACAGTGGCTCTGCCCCACCCATGGCAGCTTGCCATTCTCCAGGTGGTCTACCTGCCCAGAAAGGTCCCAGGAACCAAACCCAGGGCCTCCCATGTGGTGAACCAGTGCCCTATCCACTGGGCTACAGCCTGTGCCCCCATGATTCAATATTGATTTTTGGAATTCATAATTACATCAAATGGCTACAGCAGTAAATGAAGTATGTATATTACATAGATTTCAAAACTAATTAACAGAGTATTTTCACAGTTCATTAAATGAGTTCTGTGTTTTAACATGGATTGTTAGGCAATATAAGGACATAGCCCTAAATAAAGCATTTATCTTTCATAGATTCAAAGCCCATCAACATAGTGTTTTCACAGTTCATTAAATGAGCACTGTATTTCATAATTATTTCTAAGTTATTATATGTACAGAGGACTAAAAAGCTTGTATGTAAGATAGTTTTCACAACTAAACAATATTGCATTTTTACAGTTCACTGAGTTTTGAGTTTTAACATTGACTGTAAGCCGATATATGGAATTAGCACTGAATAAAGCATGTATTTCACAAAGTTTTCAAAACTAATCAACATAATGTTTTTGCAGTTCACTGAGTTCAGTATTTTAACATTAATTGTATGACAATTAAAGTACATAGCTTGAATAAAGCATGTGTTTTACATAGTTTTCAGAAGTAATCAATATAGTTTTTTACTGTTCACTAAGTGTGTTCTGAGTTTTAACGTTGATTTTAAGTCAATATAAGTATATATCCCTGAAAAATCATGTATTTCAAATTGTTTTCATAATTAAGCAATATTGTGTTTGCACAGTTCACTGATTTTTGTGTTTTAACATTGTTTTTAAGTCAATACATGTACATAGTGGTGAATAAAGCATGTACTGTACA